>NW_024121765.1:18422105-18533416 GCF_016745375.1 Pimephales promelas
CCACAGAACAACAGCCTGCTAGCTTAGCTTCCCAAAATAGATGCCTGACACTGTGTACATTCAGTGAATGAGATCCCACCCACGGGTTGAAACATGTGTAACAGCCCCTACTACTGACTGTAGTCTGTAGTCCGATTTTTGCGTCATTGGAGGATTTTTTCCAGACAGAAAATACATAAATCTCTCGTCTCAGGGGGATATGAGGGTGGAAAGCATGATAATTCGAAAATTCTACAGGTTTTATACTAATACAAAGCTTAATGCTAAATTAAGTATCCCTTTATACTTAATACTTTAAGTATTTTAAAGTATCCCTTTAAGTTTTAGTTGTTAAATGTTAATTGTATCACAGTTCAGTGAGTAGTATCTGACAAAAGATATTTGTTTGACCAAATATTGCAGTCTCAGCGTCATTATCAACTGTTTCTCTACCTCTCTTTATTTTTTGACAGTTTTGGATACACGTTCCCCAAACCCCATGATGTCCCTGCAGATGCCTGAGAGGTGTTACTGTGCAGATGTGGTAAAGGAGTGCGATTCGAATAATTTGTTATAGTATCAATTTAGAAGGCTATCTGTTTCTTTCACTCTTCCAGTGTAATTGATAGCTTGAGTTCATTTTGTGCGTGTGTACTTGTCTAGCGAAGTGAACCCCTTTCTATTTTAACATCGGAGTACATGGTACATAAAATATATTTTTCTTGAAAGCGTTTTATGCATATGTTTGATGTTTTATAGGTATATCCAATGGCTGTCGTTGCTACTGCAGAACGTGGTCTTATTGTTTACCAGTTGGAAAATCAGCCTTCAGAGTTTCGACGTATAGATTCGCCTCTGAAGCATCAGGTTCGTTTTGGTTCATTTCTGAACACTCCATTTTTTTAAGTAATTGATTAGAACAATTCTAATTTTATACTACAAATATTACTACAATATTTATAATATTATATTATAATAATTATATAATATTATGATATTAAAAACTACAAATTTGGAATGGAATAAAAATTTAATATGCTACTGTAGCAAAAATGGCAAAAACAGTCAAAAAAAAAAAGTCTGAGCAAAATACAGGACTCAAAAAACATCAAAATTCTTGGAGAGGAGATCAGGCACATTCTAGAAGTTTTCTTACAAAAAAAATTAGAGGCTTTATTTAGAGGCCAAATGCAAAGATGAAAATTTGAAAACGCACAATGCGGGTGACGATGTGATTCAAAAACGCTTTGTCTTCGCATTTGAGCGCTAAATAGAATATTTTTTGGTAAGAAATCTTCTACTATTATCTGTGCAAGCTGCTCTCCTTTTTGAAATTTACTACTGTAGTGTAGAATTAATTTTAAAAAATCTTTTGTATTTGATGACAATGTATTGTTAATATACAATGTAAACTGCAATAAATCTAAAAATACTGTCCATTGATTAGATCATATGACATAAATATATATATTTTTTTCTGGCAATTAAATTCAAATATACTCTTAAGAACTCACTGTGTGTGTCTGTGTGTGAAATGTAACAAATGCACAAAACATGAAATCCTGAAATCTATATATTTTCTGTAAAGTCAGTGTCATTTTAGTACTTTCTAACAGCATTTAAGAAGTAACTAGGGCTGGGTAAAAATAAAATAAAAATTGATTCTTTGGTCTGCCCGATCAGTTTAAGGTGCTAATGCTGGTCCTTGGAAATGAACAATTACAATAGGGTTTCAGCCAGGGCTACATGCTTGAACCCCTAATAGTAAATGTCCTTACAATGACAAGGTTTTGGCTCTTCGTGATTCACTACTCGCCTTTTGGTTCTCATATCTTGTAACCACCTGTTACTTGCCAAGTTTGAAAATATGGAGGAATTAATAAATTTTTAATAATTTGAGGATTGAAAGATTTTTGGTGAATAGCTACTTTAGTTGTTTTAGTTTTGTTTTAGGAATACTATTGTATGGCCTCAGATGACTTTGAATACAGCACATAAGCTTTATGGTCAACAGTGCTTTTTTTGTTTTTTTTGTTGGTCATAACATTTTTCAATTTTGGGCAGTCTCTTCCTTAAGTTCACCAACATCTATGTAGTTGCCTAAATATTACTTTTCTAAGTAATATTTTGGTGTTGATTTACTGCCCATTTCACCTTTTATATATTTTCTTTCTTTCTCCGCAGAATGCAGATATTGTTGCAAACAGTCTATTCAACTTGTGTGTTTTGTTTAACAGCATCGCTGTGTGGCAATCTTTAAGGACAAGCAGAGTAAACCTACCGGTTTTGCACTGGGCAGCATTGAGGGCCGAGTTGCCATTCACTACATAAACCCACCTAACCCGTAAGTCTGTATCTGATCTGATTTATACATTTAACAGCAAATACAGTAACACAGAATAACTTTTTATCTAATATATATCTTTTAACCCAGAGCCAAGGACAATTTCACCTTTAAGTGCCACAGGTCAAATGGAACCAATACTGCAACACCCCAAGATATTTATGCTGTGAGTTTTCGTGTGCTTTTTAAATGCAATGCAAATTTTGCTAGAGTATTAAATCTAGTCTATGGCTGGCCAGTGTTGTATCAAAGACAATATTCAAAAAATAATACTACTTGCCTAATTTGCCTGTTGTTTAGCTAACTGAAAATGGTCATACTTGTTTTATTTGTTATATTTGTTTCTCTGTTGTAGGTAAATGCTATCTCCTTTCACCCTGTCCATGGCACTCTGGCAACGGTAGGCTCTGATGGGCGCTTCAGTTTCTGGGATAAAGATGCCCGCACTAAGCTGAAGACATCTGAACAATTAGATCAACCAATAACAGCCTGTTGCTTCAATAACAATGGCAACATATTTGCCTACGCCTCCAGCTATGACTGGTCTAAGGTACATTCTCAATTAATATTTAACATTAGTATGTTATTAACATCAGAGAAAATATGAGCGTTTTGGACAGTAAAATAATAAATAAAAATAAAATAACAGATCAGATAATTGACTTTAGATTAGATTTTAGGTTTGTTTGCTGAAGTATACATTTTTTTAGTGTAGTATTATTGTCACTTAGGATATCTGATGGTTATGGTTAATTTCATAGAAGATTTTTTAATATGCAAATATACATTTATACAATATTTATGCTTCTGAATCTGAACCATAATTTATGTAATGTCAAAAGTACAGTGCCTTTAAGTTTGCCCCAGATTCTCTTAGTCTCATATGCTTAACGTATAAACAGGGATTATAATATTGAATTCAACAACATTGTGATGGTTTATCAGCTAGAAAGCTAACATTATTGCATTGGAGAAAGTACAGTAATGCTAAAGTGATCAGGAAAATATGGCATTTATGAAAGAGACTGCAAAGGATTTGCTTTTAATATGTTTAAAAATTGACTAGTCTAGTCTATGGGTTGCCTGAATGAGTAGTTCTAGTTAACATAAGACACATTCTTGTATTCAAAAATGGCTTGACAGAGTGCAGCAGAATCCAAGGTTCTTTAGCCACATTGTTAGTTGGTCTTTTGACTTGGCACACTGCCCTATTGAAGCTTTCATGGCAGGACATTAAGTGTAAGGCACAAACCAATGGCCAAAAAGATAAATATATATATATATATATATTTTATAATCAAGTCAACCATTGTACCTGCTGCTCATCTTTTAAGCATTTTAAGGACTAATCATATACAGAACAAATTGATTGAGAAAATACAGCTGGACATGTCAATCCCAGCATTTTGCATCATTGCCTTTTTAGATGTTCACATCAATAACGATGACTATTATAGCGTCCACACCAATGCACAATATGTTTAGTTTATTAGTGTGTGCTACAGGCATGTCATCTGGGGGTATTCCAGATATAACCGACATTCCCGGTTAAGTTTGCGGATAACCTTAACTTATGTTCCAGAGTTAGTTTAGTTTACTTTACTTTGGAATGAAAACTGGACATTGTCTATATAATGTATTTCTATAATAAAATAGGTATGATACATTATACAACAAATGTGGAAGTAAAATGGCTAAACGTAAAAATATTTTCTACAGCCATATCTTTGCAAGCACAATCAAACTTTAATTTATATGTTTATTTTATATATTTAGCATTAAACAAACAAAATAATTTATTCTCAGTAATAAAAAAGATTAAGATTTAAAGATGTTTTAAGATTAAAAATGAGTAAAAACTAAATGTTTGCTCAACCGCCCGCCCAGTAGGTGGCAATAAGAATGCAAATCGCCATTAAATGAAGTTCACCCAAAAATGAAAATTGTCACTTACTCACCCTCATGTTGTTTCAAACTAGAATGAATTTTTTTCTTCTGTAACCCAAACAGTTGATGGGCCATATACAATGGAAGTCAATGGGGCCTGTTTGGTTACCCATATTCTTCAAAATATGGGTAGTGTGAATTGTGAACGGGCCTTTAGAATGTTGATTTTATGATTTGGTGTTGTCTTTGTTACTTTGGAGACAGTTACGATTATGGATGTAAACATGAGAACTTGAGTTAGTTCTATGTCTTTAATGAATTTGAGTGACAACCAGTGTGACCTCTGCTCACGTTTTCCCCCTCTGTTTTGTTTAACAGGGACACGAATATTACAATCCCCAGAAAAAGAATTACATCTTCTTGAGGAATGCGGCTGAGGAACTGAAGCCTCGGAACAAGAAATGGTGAGAGGGGGATGTCCATTCCTGTGGAGACTTTCTTTCACTGGGCAAGGGCCGGTGTGCTTTCTGACTTGCGCAGACTTTGTGCAGTTGTGATTCTTTCTGAGTTCTATGGTATCTCATGATGGATAAATAAGTTGCCCTTGGCTTAGTGGGATAAATTCTGAAGGAGCTCAATCGTTTTTAAAATGGTATACAGAAAGGAGATTTTACTTAAAGGGTTAGTTCACCCAAAAATGAAAATGTTGTCATTAATGACTCACCCTCATGTCGTTCCAAGCCCGTAAGACCTCCGTTCGTCTTCAGAACACAGTTTAAGATATTTTAGATTTAGTCGGCGAGCTTTCTGTCTCTCCATTGAAAATGTATGTACCTTATACTGTCCTTGTCCATAAAGGCAATACAGACATCATCAAAGTAGTCCATGTGACATGAGTGGGTTAGTTCGAATTTTTTGAAGCATCGAAAATACTTTTTGGTCCAAACATAGCAAAAACAACGACTTTATTCAGCATTCTATTCTCTTCCGGTTCTGTTGTCATTGCTCGTTCACGATTCCAATGACGCGGCTGACGTGTAATCTTGTGCACCCGATTAGGACGATTTGGACATCCGCGACATGCACACTTTCAAACCATTTTTTAAAAATATTGCAATACAAAAATACAAACAATATAGAAAAGCTTGAATACAGCGCACGCTCTATCAGACTGTAAATGAAGCTCGGGCGCACAAGATTACACGTCAGCAGCGTCATTGGAATCGTGAACGAGCAATGACAACAGAACCGGAAGAGAATACAATGCTGAATAAAGTCGTTGTTTTTGCTATGTTTGGACCAAAAAGTATTTTCGATGCTTCAAAAAATTCGAACTAACCCACTCATGTCACATGGACTACTTTGATTATGTCTGTATTGCCTTTATGGACAAGGACAGTATAAGGTACATACATTTCCAATGGAGGAACAGAAAGCTCTCCGACTAAATCTAAAATATCTTAAACTGTGTTCCGAAGATGAACGGAGGTCTTGCGGGCTTGGAACGACATGAGGGTGAGTTAATAATGACATTTTCATTTTTGGGTGAACTAACCCTTTAAGTTCAAAATGAAATGTTCAGGGTTGAAGTGTATTATGCATTGAGTATGATGATGCATCATACTAGGGGAAAGCCACTATATAAATCAAAACCATGTTAGAAAAAGTAACTTTTTACTAGGAATGAATCTTTTTTATTTTGCTGTAATATTCATAAATCTGGCTGTGATGTTTCCCCTCTATTTTATTATTATAATTGAGTATAACAAACTTCTAATTGAGACATAAGATATCTAGAATGATTTTAAATTAGTTTTATTACGATTAAAAAGAAGCTAGAAAGTAGGATGTACAGGATGCTCTAATTTACATTTATTTTAACTGTCCACTCAGTTGTTGTTACAGAAGAATATTGTGTTCTTGAAACTTCTGGGGCCTGATGTTTAAACATTGTGTGCGTGCGCACAGAATGGGCTTGGAAAATTTTGTACAGAATTTCCCATGCACATATTGGGATAAAAACAAACAAACTAAAAAACTTGTCCCTTGGGCACTGTTCACATGAACTCTGAACTGTGTATTGACTCTCTTATTGGTATATATGCTAATAAGTGACTCCTGTAGCCAAGTAATGAATTGAAGAGAAAGTACTTCGACTTTTAATTTAATGCTTCAATTCTTATTCATTGAGTTAAGCTCTTAAATCTGATTTGATTAACTAGGACTTCTTATGTAAATAATTGAAAAGACATAAGCTACAAAATGGAAAGATTTGTAATTGTTGCTTTACCTTTGAATGATTTTTGTTAAAAAGTGTGTTATTGATGACTTTAGCTTCATGGCTTAATTTTTCTGGAAAAAGTTTTTACTCGCAAAAATATTACATCAATCTGTGTTGCACTTTTAACTTGATCAACGTTAGATGGCTTTGCAAGACCGACAGTATAAAGACATGCTGCCTCACATGTTTGGGAGTCAGACCATTGGTCTTAAAGGGTTAGTTCACCCAAAAATGAAAATTAAGTCATTAATTACTCACCCCCATGCTGTACCAACCCCGTAAGACCTTCGTTCGTCTTCGGAACACAAATGTGAGAATTGCGATCTGAAGGAGATCGCAATTCTTGCGCATGCGTCGTGGAAATCTAAGGAAGTCTCGTTTCTGGCCTACAAGGAAAAAAAGGAATAGTCGAATAAACTCGTTATTTTTGTTTGTTTTTTCGCACAAAAAGTATTCTCGTCGCTTGATAAACATATAGTTGAGCCACGGTAGTCACTTGGGATATTTAAACATTTTCTTCATTGACTTTCTGGGCCGTCAAGAGGCAGTCCCTTAGGAGCCAATGTGGTAGTTATACAGCTCTCAAATTTAATCAAAAATATCTTCATTTGTGTTCCGAAGACGAACGAAGGTCTTACGGGGTTGGTACAGCATGGGGGTGAGTAATTAATGACTTAATTTTCATTTTTGGGTGAACTAACCCTTTAATAAACATCTGCTGTTGGCTGTCTGGATTGGTCACACACAGTTGTGCTGTTTTATGGTAGCATTTACAGATCTGTTCGGTGCATTGATATGAAAAATACCATGAAATACGGGGGAAAAAGTCAGCAGTGTTTACGCTTAAGTAGGATGCAAAGGAAACCGTACAAGTTTTAGCATTTATAGTACTTTGCTTGTTTTCATTTTTTTAAACATTTGTTTCCAGCAAAAATATTTAAATATATTTTTACTGTTCTACAATACCAAGTCGGTGATTTTAAGAAAATTATATTAACAGTCTGTGTGCCTTCTTTTTCTTGTGCTGATAGATGAATAGTATCAGGTGTTTGGATGACTGTGTGTGGATCTTATATACAGAGGTGGATGTATATGAATTTTGGTCTCTGATCTACTTAGATAAATCTCTTAATACTGGAGAATGATCTGTAAAACTTGGAGGCATTGGAATTGGCCTGTCAGAGAATAAAGATGTAATAATTAAGCATTATGCCTTTCTTGACCATGTGAAAACTTTACTTTTGTTCATGGGGAACAGGAAACCAAAAATAAATCTGATTTGAAAAGCAGAATGCTGTATTGACTGACGCCTGCCCCTCCTTGTCTTTAGATTCATCAAGCTTCACATCACATCTTGGAAGACCTGCATTAGTGTGTAAATATGGGAGAGAGACCTCAATTTGGCTAACACCTGGACCAATGGCATGGCAATGCGTAATTTTTATGGACCAATTGGAAGGGCGCCAACTGCTCATAAGCAATGGTGATTTGAGCAGTGGCTTTTGAAACGAGTAAGGAAGCCATGCTTTAGCATTTCTGGTGTAATTGATGTACCTTTTTTTTCTTCGTAAAGTTCTTCATTACTTGCAACTCTCATTTCTTGATACTGCCTTGCAAAGGAAATGCATTTTCACCTTTTGCTTTTCTTTCTCTTCTTGCTGTATTATCACATAATGTAACCAATAATAAATCTATCTCAAGCTTTCTCTGCATTTTGACATTGCACTTGTCTTATTGTCTTGCAGGTGGGAAAAAAGATGCAGACCTTCATAAATATAATTTTGTAGTTTTGCGTAAACTTACTTTTGAATCAGTAATGTTAATGTAAACAAGTCAACTATTAAAACTTGTTGGTCAAGTGGTGCAACCAACATACTGGGAGAAAACATCTTAGAATTCTCTTGACACCCTTATGACTGTCAAGATCTGTTAAAGTGCTGCTTTTATTCTATCTTAAATGTTTCTTAATTTGTTTTGGATGCCTCTAACAATAGATTTACATGCCTAAAAGGTAAAAAAAAAAAAAAGGCATGCGTTACACATCACCTAATTTCTCAAATAATCTGAAAACGATTTGTTCAAAGATTCTTTCTCTCTAAACCCCTCCTTTCCCCACAGCCTACTCTGCTCTGGGTCAGATGTTGTGATTGGTCTACCTCTTTCAGCATGTGTCAGAAAAGAAATTACCATTACCATATCTGAATTTCACCTTGGGTGCTACCTCAGCTCTTCCATACACAGTGATATGATCAGTAATAGAGAGCCTAAGTCCCTCCCCCCCGCTTATTTCGGAATAAATATGTATGGTAGGAAATGGCGAGAGACAACTTATCTTTTTATTGCAACATGACATCATGACTTTTGCGTAAACATACACGCCACTTTTGAGTCAGGTGGCATGTTATCTGTACGCATTTTGAGCTATCCGCATGTATGTTTACGCCATTAACGTCAGCGTCATTCCGCGTGTCTGTACACGCAGTCAAATCTCCTGTCATAAATGCCAAAACACGTCATATCTTTTTTTTTCCTAGGATGGTAAGGGAACAGTCATAAATGCCATTAACCCCAGTGACGGTTAGGTTTAGGGACGGGGTTGAGGTAAGTCATATATTTATATAACGTTAAGTCAACGGCGTTCATAAACACGCTGAAAGGCGATTATGCGTCTTGATAGCACGCCAAAAATGGAAATACGAATTGGCGTGTCATACACACACGCTACTTCTGAATTACACGTAGGCCTATGGTGTTTGTTCATTTAAAAAGATATTATGAAAGTCAAGAAAGTCGGAGTTTGTCATAGAACAGAAGAGTAACATTTAGTTTTATGTGAAAATCATTCAATGAACTACATCTCCTGTGAAGCGAAACAACGACCAAGATCCGTTGCTCATGTGTGTAGTCTGGTACAAAACACTCAGGCATGATGGCGTAAAGTTAGGATTATAACGCAAGACTATAGAAAAAAAATATGACTGACTTTAGCTTCAGTAAAGTTAGCTTCACTCATTGAGAGAAAATGCACGTTTTGGGTTTGTAGACTTTGTAATTACGTATTTTCACAGTCTTATACCTCAACAGTTTTACATCAAACTGCGACTTTCTTTACTTTAAAATGTATCTTTTAAATTGACAAACATATGTGTAATTCAGGGCACAATTCAAACGAGATCAAAAAATTTGTTGTCTCTCGCCATTGACTACCATACATATTTTTTCCAAAATAATGTCCAATGAGCCAGAGGAAGAGGGGAGAGACTTGGGCTCTCTATTATGGCGATGGGTTTTTCCTTTTCAATTCCAGTGCGAGTCCTCATCCCTTTAAAGCGCATACAGTATTTGGGCATGTCAAAGTAGATGTTGTTTGTGAGCAACCAATGAAGACCATAGGCTGGCATTAAGCAAATTTGTTACGTTAATGCAGTAAGACTGGGATTGCTGATGACTTTTGGCAGTTCAGACTTGAGAATCGATTATTTGTTTTAGGAAGCAATAACTTTATTTGCTGTGTGCTTTGATCTCTAAATCTTTGCTGACCCTTTACGTTCACAAACAGTTATATTACACATTGCGTCAAAGGCAATATTTGAAAAGGCCCGACTGTAAAGAGAATTATAACTGCAACTATATCCACACCGACAAAAACAATATCATTTTTTATTTTAAGCGAGCACTGCAGTTTTGTTGTCTGCCACTAAATGCTGAAGCTCTTAAAGCATGATGGATTCTGAATGGCTGTCAATGTTTTTATCGTTGATTAGCTGTAAAAAAAATCATTCTGAAAGTTAGGTTGCTTCACTGTTAACTGCAATTATGGGATAGTAAAAGTGTCCATCATACACACTTCATCTCGCCGGATGTAGTTGGTCATCAGGGACGGGTACTGTTTTATGAGTACTGTGAATTCTGACATACTACTTCTGACTTTTTGCCAACTCTTTTATGAGTACTGTCAATTCAGTACTGTGAATTCAGACATATTACTTTTGTTACAAGCTGCGTCCTAAATGACGTACATATAGACTGTACTTATGCACTATATACTCAACTGTGTAGTGTATGAATTTTAAAAGGTTATTTTGTTATTTTGCATCGGAGTCTGATAACCCCTCACCCTGCTACGTAATTAAAGCTGCAACAGTTGAGTGCATGAAGTATCTAATATTCCACACTCTGTTTTTTTTTTTGTTTAACTAAGTGCATCATCTGGTTTTTACAGTGTTTTTAAAGTGAATTTAAGGCCTCGCCTGGGCAAGCTGGGTCGGTGTGTACGTGTGGGGTCACTTCCCTGGGGTGTCCAAATGGGTCATTTGTGAGGAACCCACCTTGTTTCAACACTGTTATATCCATACTGTTGCTGTACAGAAAGTGCCCATCTTGATTCAAGAGGCTTTGTTCTTTCTTTGCCAAGGAGGAAGGTGAACATCATGCAGAAATATTTTTTGTCACACATCCTATAACATACAAGGAAATGACGATGGACTTCATGGATACTTATTTTCATGTTGAAATAGCTTGTTTCTGCTAAATGCGCAAGTTCCGAGTCTTCTCTTAGTTTTCTTTCCTCCTCTCACTTTCATAAAGTGCATGGAGATGACAATGACTCTGCTGAGGGCGAACAAGTGATGTTTGTGTTGTTTACTTCTTGTAAGGTGTCCTTTGTGGGGATATAACTTGATTCAAACATGATGACATCTTGCCTCTCAGACACATATAAAGATCACCTTATTTTTGCCAGGGCTCAGACTGCAACTTTGTCTTTACTAGGACCTTTAGGAATTGGGATCTAGTGTCCTGGCACAAAGTTGTCATGACAGCTGGGGAACCTGTGCAACAGGCAACAAGTATACGGTACCTGGCATGCCTCATGGGACATAAACTGCCTAAAATTTCTGGTTGCATTCTTGGCTCTCAGGGCCTTTTGCTGTTTTTTGCTACTTTTTTAACTTATGCACTGCTGGTGGAAATGGTCTCGTGCCTGTACGCAACATCTTTACATGTAACATCTGAACATGTTACACCTAAAAAAAAAAAAACTAAAAAAAACGTTGGTACAAATAACCTTTCTACGGAGCCCCCCTAGTCCCACTTTGGCAAAAAAAATTAATTATAACTATCTTGTGGCCTCAAGATAGTAACTCGTGGCCTCAAGATACTAACTCGTAGCCTCAAGACACTAACTCGTGTCCTCAAGATAGTAACTCGTGGCCTCAAGATAGTAACTCGTGGCCTCAAGATACTAACTCGTGAGGAGTAATGCCGTTTAAAGAAACCACCGAAATTAGCTAAAACGGCTAAAGCTAGCTAAGTAAACTAGTAGAGAATGAATGCTGCTGCTGCAGGGATACGTTTGGGATGAAGAATCATCAGAAATATTATTGTTTGAAGACTGGTGTGGTCATTTCAGTTAATTACCATTACAATATCCATATTACCATTCTTTTCCCAAAACTCTGGGGCAGCTATCGGTATATTAAATGGTAAATGGACTGCATTTATATAGCGCCTTTATAGACCTAATGGCCACCAAAGCGCTTTACATTTGCCTCACATTCACCCATTCATACACTCATTCACACACCGACGGCGGTGTCAGCCATGCAAGGCGCCATCCAGCTCGTCGGGAGCAGCTGGGGTTAGGTGTCTTGCTCATGGACACCTCGACACTTGGTCAGGTGGAACCGAGGATTGAACCACCAACCTTTCGGTTCGTAGACAACCCACATGAACCACTGAGCCACTGCCGCCCCTAGTCACTATCACTTACCACAGACAATGATGAGCAGCTTTGAAGTCCGTTGGTAACCATTGGTTGGTTGTTCCAAACACATAAAAATTACTAAGATCACGCGTGTGTGTGTGTGTGTGAGCCATGATGCTAAATATACAGCATGTTTTTAAGAATTTTGAGAGTAGTCTAAAATTCTATTGAAATTCTGAGCCTGTTGATCGCCAACTAGTAGTGAAATCATCACAGATCCATTGATTTTGTTTGGATTTTTATCATTTTTTCTGTGGAATGAGTATAGTGTTTGGTGAAAAGAATGGCATATTGCCTGTTGTCATAACTTAATGGAATAATTGATTGCCAATGAAGTAAAGATGAAAATAGTGGAAAAAAAGTTAAAAAACGCCTGTTTTTTTTTTTGCATTAAATTGATGCAAAATCATGTAGAAATGTGTTTTAAGAATTATTTTTTCAGTGTATGTTGTCCGCACATGTGTTCTGTGTATCTGGAATGCATTTATTGAGAACCTACCCAACCCACTAAGGATTTGATGAAAAAAATAATTTTTCACATTTTTCTGATAAAAAATAAAGGGTGCGTACACTAAAATGGCCACAGTTTTTTTTCGCGATATTTCCGGCAGAGCAGACCCTCCAATTATTTGTTCTTAGGGTCAAAGTTAACAGAAAAAACATAAATAAAAAGTATGGCAGACCATGTCAGGTTCAACCCATTTTATAGAGCTTTTGAGACTTTGGCTCCCTGACTAAATCTTAAAGGAGTGATTACGGGGGTTCCTGTAGCTTTATCAAATGAGGTCTTAAAGGCACAAATTACAAATGACATGGTGACAGAAGTGAATCGCCTGCTTTCAAGTAGAAATGGTAAAAAAGAAAGTAGTACTACTGTTGTACTAACTTTCAATGGGAAAGATAGGATATATGTCCTATACTGTCAGACCATTTGTGAGCAGGATGGAAGGGAAGAGTATATTAAAGCTGCCTGCAACCAGAAATGGCAAAGAAAGTGGAATGAATGTAAAACAGGAAGACATTTTTATAATCTACATAATACTGTAAGACAAAGTATATTGACACTAAATTTAAAGAGAGAAGATCAGGTTATTTTAACAAGACTAAGGATGGGACATACAAAACTTAATTCAACACTTCATAATTTAGGGAAACATGGTACTGGTTTATGCGAAATATGCCAAGTAAAGGAAACAGTTGAACATGTGTTGTTATTTTGTTCCAGGTATGAACAGGAAAGAAAGGATTTAGTGAACTAAAGGAAATGGGATGCAAAGAATTTACAATCAATAACATATTGAACACAAAACAAGGATCCAGGGAAATTGTAAGGTCAGTTTTAAAATTCATAAAGCATAGTGGTCTTAGGACTAGAATATAGTCATCTTTTAACATACTTCTAGACTGAAATCACTTCACACTCCAGCACAGGTGGTGGCGGTATGCACCATAAAGTTGGTATGCAACCCGCCAATAAATCCATAGAAGAAGAGGAAGAAGAAGAACATTTGTGCACACTGTGGACAAGATGGCTGCCTCTATGTGGCGGATCAGCGGGGCGATGAATCGAGCTCTTGTTAAAGCTGGCTATGTGAGTATTTCATGGCTTTGCAATTTATTACTGGCTTTAGGAATTTCAAACATTAATTTAAGTACGCGCGCATTAACCAGTCGATCTCCAAGCTCACTGTGGCTGTCATTGGCCTTGTCAATGTCGGAAAGCTAGCTGATAGCTCGGTTACATTGAAGGTTAGATCTCTTTCTAGTGTGTGAGAGCTTTCGAGGACCAAGACACAAGTATTTAATAGTCCAGTAAGCAAGTCACTTTGTAACTCTAGAAAGTTAGATATTGCGCACTTATCTTCATTTTTCTTCTTGGTTAGGGAACATGAAATTTTACTTGACAAGGTCATTGAAAACTTCATGTCACCCTGATATTTAGAATCTTTTTTTCGTTTTATATTGTTACTGTATAACTTATACATTTTTGTGACTTTTCCCTTTTCAATTTTAATCAAATAACAAAAAATACGTTAGATGCAGCGCTCTCTCCTCAATGCAGCATCACACAATTACAAAAATACAGCATAGAATCTGGTTTGACGAAGAGCGCATTTATTTTGCTTGTTAATAAACAACATTCAATTAATGAGTCAGTGACCTATAGGTGCGTCAATAGAATGAAACTCTTTAAAAACAAATCTGCATCATAATTCATGGCAAGTTCTTAAAAATGTGCTGTTCGTTCATTTTGGTTTCATGTAGTTTTGAAAAACTATACTTTAATATTTTTTTTTTTGTTTTATGGCTACCAAAATTTAGTGAAAAGTATTTTTCTTACAGCTGAAATATGTGTGCACATGTTAATAATTTAAAAATAAAGACCCACCACCAACAAATTAATTTTAATTCACAAATTTGAAACAGAAGAGGAGTAGATGTAAAAACTTTGCCTATACATTGTTTACATTTATAATCTTTGAGCAAATAATATATATTTTTTTCAATTAATACATTTGTAGACATAAAAGAGGTAAAAAGGTGTATGGGATAAAAATAAAACAGTTCTGTTTCTCCTGATTATTTTTTCTTTGTATGAAAAATAATATGAAAATGGAAGTCAACATACTGTGCACCTTTGGTCTGGACTTAAAGGGCACCTATTATGCCCCTTTTTACAAGGTGTAATATTGGTCTTGGGTGTCCCCAGAATGTATTTGTGAAGTTTCAGCTCAAAATACCCCACAGTTAATTTATTATAACCATTTAAAAATGTCATTTTGGGGCCTGCTTAAAAATGAGCTGTTTCGGGGTTATACAACCTTAAATGCAAATG
Organism: Pimephales promelas; assembly: GCF_016745375.1. The sequence goes on from NW_024121765.1 coordinate 18,437,197, forward strand.
AGCTGCATATCCCCGCCCTGCCTTTGGATGAGGGCGTAACTTGATACCTATGGCAGTCGGTACTGAGAGAGTGAGAGAAACCGCTGTTTTGAATGTCATTCAGCGTCAGAGACTCCGGCAGAATAAACACAAATGAGAATGGACCAGTATGTCTCGGTATGGTTATTTGATACATTTATGTACTTATAGTCAGAGTTGTTGTAATCGCGTCCCATTTGCAATTATGGATGTGGAAGACACACACACACACAAACACTAATGCTGGTGCAATTTTTTTTAAACTAACACATACTGTGATAAAGTTTGCTAATGTTACGTACAAGCGAAATTACAGTTATGCGAGGGACCTCTAGCGTCATGTTTAGCTTGTCATACAGGTGCTTCTCTGGTAAATGTGAGAAGATGGCTAACTTGCAGAACAACAACATATATGCAGTTTTTAATACAATATCTTTAAAAATATAAATATTTATAAACGTGTGGTTACACACTAGACAAACGAGGTTTAAATTATATAGCCTACACAGACATCCTACGACGACGGCTGACATTGACTGAAAAGACTTTGTGTTTGCTCAAAAATCATAAAATACACTTACTGTTACTGGAGGTGACGGTGCATCGCAAACAGTAGACGACGATCCACACTTGAGGATTAACTTTTAAGCCACAACAACAGGATTAATCCACGACAGAACTTTGTTTCCAAGAGACATTACCGGCTGTCGTTGAAACAATGGAGGATGGTGTACAGATCCCCGAGGGCGGGGTCTATGCCACAACCACCCTGTCAATCAAACCCCTTGCTAAATTCTACGTCACAAAGAGCTGAATCTTAGAACAGTTTGTAAAAAAACCACTGGGTGGATTTGCTCACACACTGCCAACACACATTTATGTTCAAACTCCATGTAAAAGTGAATTTTTCATAATAGCTGCCCTTTAAACACTAAATCCCATGAAAAGCTAATTTACTGAAATACCCTATGGATCTCTAGTTTTTCTCCTTAAATTCTCACATCTCTTTTCAAGATTGTTTTCTCTCACTTTCACTTCTATTCTCCTGTTTACTGTAATGCTTCTAACGTGGTGAAGTGCCATCAGAAAACATGAATGTATACACACTCAAACACATAAATACGAAACATGAGCATAGTATAACGTTCATATTCTGGGCACACCTATATACAACATACTTAAATAAAAATACTTGAGTTGAATTTTATCACCTTTTCTCTCTCCTTGTACATGATTCATGATAATAAAAATTGTCAGTAGTCAGTAGGGAAGCATAGCAATTAATTTATTCTTATTTAAAACACTTTCAGTAAGTCATTGTTACATTTGTAATAAAGACCTGTCTTATTTTACATTGAGGGAAACATTTTAGGTTTCATTTTATTTTTAACCCTCCTGTTACCCTCAAATCTGATAACATTTTTTTACCTACTGGGGTCAATTTGACCCCAGTAATTTAAACCAAAGGTTTATATCAGTTAATTTATGTCTTTGTTGACTACTGTAACCTTTCAAGTTGACTGCATGCTACAAAATGTGTGCAGGACTTATTAGCAAGAAAATAAGTATTATAATAGAAAATATTAGCAGGTTCATTTTTATGTTTACAGAGTTATCCCCATTAAATTAGGAAAAGTCATTAAAAAAAAAAAAAAAAAAATATATATATATATATATATATATATATATATATATATATATATATATAATTATGCATTTACAGACGTTAAACATTGGATGGGGTCAAATTGACCCCAAGGATAATAGGAGGATTTTCTTCCTTTTTAAAATTGGTAAAAGAATGTACACCATATTCTTATGTTTATCTTTCTTTTAATTTTAGCCTCTTCTGCTGTCTTTGAGCCGAGGACAGGCCTCTGTATCATATGCTCAGAGCCTGCTCGGAGTTTCAGAAACTCGGCTCACTACCTTGAGCAATGGCTTGAGGATTGCCTCTGAAGAGACCGACCAGGCCACATGCACGGTGACTTGCTTTTTTATGTGTTCATATTTTCTGTGTTCATAAAAATAACAGGAATTAAAAAAGCCTAAGTAACTCTGTCCTTTAACTTTTCCATTTACAAATTAACATGTTTAGCTAAAAGGAAATCAACCTCAAAAGCACTGAGCACTGCTAACTTAATCCTTTGTGCTTTTCATTTGTCTGGCTTTTGCAGGTCGGTCTTTGGATTGGTTGTGGGAGCAGATATGAATCTGAGAAGAATAACGGTGCTGGATTTTTCCTGGAGCATATGGCATTTAAAGTATACATGATGTCTTTACTCGTTCTCTCTAAATTAATGTTGTTACTAAGGCTAGGGTATTGCTGCTTTACAATATGTGTTATGATGTGTGTCAGAATTATATCACGGAATAATGCATTATAATATATCGCTCAACATTTTTTTTGTTACAGTTTAAGTTGAATGTTTGCTTTCAAAAGTGCAAATTCATTGAAATGACACTTGAGGAATAGGGCTGGGCAAAAAAAAAAATCGATGAATTGTTTTTTAAAATGTGGTTGATTAGTGGCCATTGAGAATTGACACCGAATCAATCTATTTCCGCGAACATTGAACATAATGGGTGCTTCTCATTTCCTATTTGTTTCCTCATTTCCTTCCCTCTCTCATTTCCTTGCGTCTTAGCTCCACCCCCTTAGGATGCTAGGGAAGGAGAAACCCGTGTTTTGAACCTGAAATCCTCGCTCATGACTCCTCAGAAAGCTTCCTTGCTCCTCAATCCTCATCTCTTCCCCCTCGTGTGCACACTTTCAGGCATTCAGGCGAAAGAGAATTCTTGTGCGATGTGTGCGCAGTGCACATAGCTGGGCGTCTCAGAGATCATGCAAATAATAAAATAAATTCTTTCACCTCTTCCCGCTCTTAAAAGGACATTCACACACATTTCTCTCAAAATGCCCCCATTTGTGAGTATCCAAGTTAACATAGGTCGGTTATGGCTTAAGCAAAGAGTGGAGAAAGAACTTGTGTATCATATTGGGTCTGTGCGTTAGTCTTAAAGCAATCTAATTTTCCTGTAACTGTCGCTTTTTTAATGTTAATGTTTTTAATGTTTAACAAACTCCCTGCTCTTCACTGAACAACATTTTGTAACTTTATTTAAGGATTAACCTTTATTTAATTTGTACAGTGAAGATTATATGCAGTGTTATTTTACATTTGATTAAATTATTCAATTTCTGTACCTGAAAACTACTGTTAGACCTACCTTAACCTTAATCGCACTGATTATTTAATTTGTATCTTTGTTCTATTGTATTTATTTATTTATGTATTATTGACAGTGGCATACTGTGGGGTTTCAGTCATGGCCTTCAGCTCGTGTAGTCTTCACTCGGACACACGCTTCAGTCTATCGCCGTTGTGGAGACTCTCTCTTCGTTCTGGTCACAAAACAAAATGCAAAAATGGTTCCTGCTTGATATACAAACACTGATGAACATTTTCGGTTTTAATGAGAAAAAGAAAAAAAAAACTGTGTTTTAGAACCCAGAACCCAGAATTGAATTTAGACATTTACAGACACACATTAACTATGAAAAAAACAAAACATTATTGTTTTTGACAGGGCCAGCAGAGATGGCATTTGCATTTTAATTCTTTGTTCTTTTTTTATTAATGACTGTTAGCTATGGTAATTGGAATAGAGAATTGTTAAATTTCATTGGTATCTAAAATGTTGGCTGTCGTATAACCTTATTTATTACAATACAAGTATACATTGGTCAAAAACAGCAAAAAACAATAACTATTTTATTAATTCATTACTTTCTTTGTAGTGGGGCCAGTGAAAAGAATCATTGAATTTGATGACTCGAATGAAAAATCGAATCGAATTAAGATCTTGTGTATCGGAATCAAATCAATCAAATCAAATCGTTGTCCAATTTGAACCCTTTCTGCTTTGTATTCAAAGCTAAATAACTTAATTGTAGCCACTTTTATAAATCTTAAGATTCTAACATTTGCATTTTGCTTACTAGTGCATTTTGCTTACACTTTGCTTTCACATTATGATAATTGACCTGAGCTCAGGTTGATTTTTGCGATAATTATTGAATGTAGTACTTCCTATAAGCACATGGTGTATAATTCTGAATTTCTGTTTATAGTGGGGGAAAAAAAAACATTAATATTGTTTTGTGAAAATAGCCTTCCTTTTATAATGCTTACACAACCCATTCCATTAGCCTAATTTCACTAATTTGCATGCTTTACTTCCTATTCCAAACTATTCTTGGATCAAGGGCACAAAGAAGCACCCGCAGTCTGCGCTTGAACAGGCAGTGGAGTCTATGGGAGCTCACCTGAGTGCATACACCTCTCGGGAACACACTGCTTACTACATGAAGACTCTTGCCAAGGACTTGCCTAAAGGTTAGAGAACAATCAACTTTTTTCTCAAACAGACACAGTTTATTTATGATAATGTATATTAAGATCTGAAATGGTATTTTAAGATCTTATTAATGATGTCTCTGTGTTGTTCCCTCCAGCGGTGGAGCTGTTGGCAGAAGTAGTGCAGAGCTCATCTTTGAGTGAGGCAGAGATGGAGCAGCAGAGGAGTGTGGTGCTAAGAGAGCTGGAAGAGGTGGAAGGTAGCTTGCAGGATGTTTGCCTGGATCTGCTTCATGCTACTGCTTTCCAGGGTACTCCTCTGGGCCATAGTGTTCTTGGTCCCTCTGTCAATGCCAGGTATGCTCACAGCCTCTAGGATTCAAGATATTGTATTTCATGTTTCAAATGCTTAACTTTGTGTCATTCAGATTGAAAGCAACTTGTAAATACCTCAGTCAATTGGATTGAGCTTGATCCGAATAAATATTTGATCAGATTGAAAGGTGTATATGTGTAGACCAGAAATAATCCAATCATTAAGAAAAAAAAATAATACTTTGAGCATATGCGCAGTGCTGTGATGTGTATGTTTACAAGAGCACTTTTATAATAAGATCTGTTTACATACATTTGAGTTTTTACAAACATGCATGGTTATTTACGTATTAAGCATTGGTCAGTGGAGGAAACTTGATTATTTCCAAAATATTTGCATAAAAATCTCTTCTGACATTTGCCAGCTTTCCTTTTAAGGCATGTCATGAAGGTCAAAAAACGATCATGCTCACTGTAGCTGCAGTAATATTTCTCCGGTTCTCAATGCGGTGACTGAGGCACTGCGCTGAATTTTTTTCGAAATACATAAATGTACACGCAAATGAAAATATGTGAAACTGCAAAGTTTAGGGTTGAACAGCCCATGAACAGAATGGCCTATCAGAGGTGCTAGTCAGTAAATAAGTCAGAATCCACTTGTCACCATTGAAAACGTACAAGTTTTTGTTCAACACGAGCCGCGCACTCACAAATCCTTTCACTTTAACCAGCAAAGTGTAAACAGAATGTTAATAAGATATTCATTGTACAATTAAAAAAGCTTTTTTTTTTAATATAACAGGAGTTTTTGCTAGTGCAGAATTCAGTGAACTTGCACTTTAGAGATTCACAGCCTCAGTGATTAGCCACCTGTTTCCGCAACTTCCGGTCAGGTGGCGGAAGTAGCATACCAATGGTATTTTGTGTGCTATTTCGCAAAGAGGTTAGGTGTTTTTCGGATAATGTTGTACTATTTAAACTAAGTCGCAAACCTTTATGAGAGATGTCATTACGGAGCTCAGGGACAACATGTGCTGTTCGCGGTTGTACATAGTCCTATAACTGGACTAAACTAATTCAGTGGCAAATTTTATTATCCAACAATCTTGGACTAAAGATTTTAAGTGAAGGCTACTGTGAAGCAACATATTCAGAACATGAATGACACACAGTAAACATTTCATAGTATAATATAATATATAGGCTATATATATTTCTCACGTCAGTGGGCAAGTAGACGCTGAGTTTCGGTTATTTCATGAGACGAGCTGCAGTTCAGGCGCCAGCGCCTTCGTGTCTTGATTATTGTCTGCTATATTTACTTATTATTTATTAAATCCAGGTAATTTGTAGATGAAACATTGATTAAAATTAAGATACAATTAATACAAAACTTTTTGTATTAATTAACTTAATTAAGGCTCATTAACTTAATTAAGGAAATTAACTTTAAATTATTATTATTATTTGACATTTTATTAAAGCGGAATAGCCCCTTGAGATGAGCCATCTCATTTTCAAGGGGGTTCTCGATTCTAGATTCAAATAAAAAATTGACCTTATAGCAGCTGGAATTTAACATAACAAATAGCAAAAACAAAAAACAAATAACAAATACACAAGAAAAACAAACAAACAAAACAAAAAAACATGCTTTACAGTAGTACTATATAGCTAAATATATAAGCCAAAACCAAACAAGACATTCATTCATACAAGACTCCCAAAAGGTGACACCCTCCTCCCTAAACAGAGTAAACAATATCATTTGTGCCAAGACAACATCAAAACACAAGTAAACTCATATACAGACAAAAAAAAATATATGTACCATGCCAAAAAAATTAGTTACAGTGAGAAATAAATATAATAAAATAAAGCTAATCAAAAGCAATTGCATGTACTCTGAAGATGTTGAGCTAAATGACTTGTAAATATTGGAAAAGAAGTTAAAAAGAGAATTGAAATTGGTAGTTTATTCCAATCATATGGTGCTTTATATTGAAATGCATATTTTCCTAATTCTTTATTGATCTGTGGAGTGTAAAAATAAATTTGGTTATTATGACGAAAATTATGAGATGACCTAAATGGAATTAAATATTGTTTTAAATAAGCAGGGTAATTCATATAAATGCATTTTTAAAAAAAAGAAGCTGTAACCAATGAAAACACCTTCTATTTGATAAGGTCAGCCAGGACAATTGATGGTACATTTCACAATGGTGTGTTCTGTAGGGGCAGCGGAGTATAAATCTACATAGGCTATTGTAAACTGTATTAAGAGACTGAAGACAGGAAGCAGTAGTGTTTTGGTATACAATGTCAGCATAATCCAAGATTGGCAATAGAAGTTGAGAAATGATTCTTTTTCTGACATGATAATTAAAACAGTTAATTGATTGGTATAGGATTCTGAGTGAGCAGTTGAGCTTATTAGTTATATTATGCACATGAGTGCTGAAGGAAAGATCAGAGTCAAGCCACAGGCCAAGATACTTAACCTGGCTAGTATGTTTTATAGAAGTTTGATCCAAAGATATAATATTTAGAGAGTTTTCTAAAGAAGAATTCTGTTTCATTTTAAAAAGCAGTGAAAATGATTTGATTTTGTAATGTAGTGCTGATGTCACATATCTTAGATTTAGAACAATAAATGACTGTGTCCTCAGCATAAAGTTGAATATTGCATCCAGTACAGCTACGCGGAAGATCATTGATAAATATTGAAAATAATAAAGGCCCCAAAGAGGAGCCTTGAGGAATTCCTCTATCAATGACTGTGAACTGAGACAAACTGCCCCCAAAGGACACACACTGGCGACGATTATGTAAATAAGAATTAAACCAAAGCAAGGAAGAGGTAGACAAACCAAAAGAGTACAATTTGTCTAAAAGTAAATAATGATCAACTAAGTCAAAAGCTTTAGTTAGATCTAAAAACAATGCACCTGTACACATACGATTATCAAAACTCGAGAACACATCATTAGTAAATTTAAGACGCCTGTAGTGGTGGAAAAATGTTTTCTGAATTCTGAATAAATAAAGGCTCAGTGCTTTTTAAAAGTTAAAAAATTTTCTGTGTCACGTCCCTCATGTGTATTTCCCTCATTAAATGTAAAATGCATGTTATATTTTTCTAATGTCTGGACTCATTTATTAATAAATATATATATATATATATGCATGTATGTATATATTTAAACGGAGGTTTCAATAGCCTAAATGCATTTTCTGAGAATTTATATTTCAGGTTTTGACTGCAAATGTCTCGCATAACGCTGGACTCGCCCAATTTTAAATAATTTATCCTCACCTAGTTTTTTGGTGTAGTCTACGAATTTTATAATGTTTGGTGTAGTCTACAAATTTTATTACGTTAACTTCAAATAATACAAATAGTAAAAAATAAAGATATGGTAGATATATTGGATCTGGACGGGAAGGATATCTCTTGGACCACCATATTTAAATGCGTAATTGAATTAAAAACTGGTTATCACTGTCATTCATTGCAAAGAATGACAAGAAACAGGACAACATTTTTAAAATTACTTAATTTAACATTTTTGCTCTTTTACCAAGAACAAGTAGCCTGTGGAATTTGCTCTGCAAGTTAGTCTGGCAAAGAGCTCATTCAAGCCCATTTCTAATCCGTCAAAATCGCGGTACCAATCAGAAACGCGGGGGCAGCGACGACAGCACAGCGTTGGAACTAAGGGTGTGACTGACTGTTATAGTAGAACACCGTCATTAGAACTCCTTATACTACAGGTCTGTTGAATGCCTGATTCTGATTGGTTGAGAACGTTCTAAGGTGTGCAATTATTTTCAGGGAAACGCACGGCTAAAGTAGTTTTAGGCAGGTTTGACCGCGTTACAGTTCCATACCACTTCGCGTTGTTAACTTTAATAAGAGAAAATAGGATACAATTCATAACAAGAAAAATACATGCAGCCCCATGCGATTGATCTGCAATTTTCAATGTCTAACTTCACAATCAGTGGACGCATACAGTTTAATTTTAATAAATAAAGTATTTAGTCCTATCTATAATAGGCTAAATAGAAAATTAAACTGAATAGGCTATATAAATAAATTGATGGTCCTGCTGCATGGATTTTCTTAATTATTTCAGATAACATAACAAATAAGTAATTAATAACTAAATAATAAAGGGCTTTGTGTCTTTCATTTACTGGGTTATCTACTGTCAATTATAGAAAACCAGAATGAAAAAAATAATTAAAACGATAATAATAAATAAATAATAATATTGACGCACATGCTTTTCTGTCTCATTATTTCAACATCTCTCTCTCTCTAATTACTGCATTAATAACTGCATTAAGCCGGGACACACTTAGGCCTACTAAGGCCAGTTATGAATGTAATTTGATACTTATGACTTATCGTGCCTAAATTCGTGTTCAGCGCGTTCAGTCTGTGTTCACACAGTTGGTGTTTAAGACCTGCTACAGTCGATGGAAACAGTCTGTCTTCGAATATTTCAGCGAGTCGTAAGTGTGTCCCCCATCATTAGTCTGCTTTCAGTGGCTCAAACCTCCGTTACTACCTCTAAAATTACGTTTTTGAATTGGCAACGGAGGCATGGGATTAGATGCGTAAGAAATTAGGCCTACTTACAGTAGTGTTTTAATAACAAACATTCAACAAATGTCTTGAAATGCATCATCTGAACAATGTTTTAAGGTGTGGTAACTGTAGAATAAGCAGAATAATTGACTTCAGGCCATTGAATTATTAGAAAAATAATGCACTCCCGAGGTGTAACGGCCGCTTCGCATGTACGTCTCACCGCACCGGCACCCAGTGTGCACGTCTAAATTGCAAAATTCATTACATTAAGTTTTTTTGTTAAGGTTTTGTTTACTTTGTGTGATTTATTTAATGGAAAGCAAAGCACATTCAGTTCTAGCTGTCTTGCTGTTAATTTTAAATAAATGTCGAGCAAGTAGCTAATCAGTGTCTGTTCGTTTATTCAAACTAAGTTGTTCTATAACTGACGAACGTCGCTCTGCATGTCATTTCCTTCATCGCTCTGATTGGTTTTAGGTCTATCCAATTGCGCCCAGAGGCATTTGAGCTACATCCATTGGTGACGCCCCTTTGGAATTGATTTGTCTATGAGGCTTTGCCAGACCATAGCTTTGCCGGTACAACTGAGAATGGTCTGGTTTTAACTAGGCTAAAGAACAACTCCACTTGTAAACACACCCAATAAAACATGTTCCTAAAGGAAATAATGTTGTTTTTTTTTGCTCTAAATTTTCAAGGACACTAACTCGTAATGATTTGGTGGAATACATCAATAGCCATTATAAAGCTCCTCGCATGGTCCTGGCTACAGCTGGAGGTACTGCTCTTGAACTATTATTAAACTGGTCATGCAGTAGTGTTATAATAGAAAAGCCACAGACAGCAAAGTTTATTGCTTAAATACTGTATTTCTGTTCTGCTGTAGGAGTGAACCATGATGACCTTGTGGCTCTGGCTAAGCAGCATTTCAGTGGTGTTTCATTTGAATATGAGGGTGATGCTGCACCTGTTCTGTCCCCATGCCGTTTCACTGGGAGTGAGGTATGAATTGCGTGTATGTTTAAGAGGTGCTTATTTTCTTGCCATAACTTGACTTGCCATTACTTTCTATCTTGCTTTCAGATTCGTATGCGTGATGATGCGATGCCCTTAGCACATGTTGCTATAGCTGTAGAGGGAGCTGGAGCTGCAAGTCCTGATATTGTGCCACTCATGGTTGCCAATTCCATTATTGGTAGTTATGACATCACATTCGGAGGTGGCAAGGTTAGTTTATTACATTGGTTAAACTTCTATTTCCTTAACTTGTGCGTGCGCGCGTGTGTGTGTGTGTGTGTGTGTGTATATATGAAGAGTTCAGATGCAAAAGCCTCTAAATGCCATTTGAAATTTTCTTCTTTAATGATGATTTTTATCAAACTTGTATATTTAAGTTCAGTAATTTCCCTTAAATAACAATTAATAGGTAATTATCATTGCCATTTAAGTGAAATTACTGAACTTAAATATATGAGGTTGATAAAAATGATCATTCTAGAAGAAAATTTCAAATGGCACTTAGAGGCTTTTGCATCTGAACTCTTCATATATATATGAAGAGTTCAGATGCAAAAGCCTACACAAATACACAAATATATATATGTGTATTTTTTTTTTATTTTTTTTTTGCATGTATGGAGTAGAAGTAGGAATCTATGTACCTATGATGGTTCCTGGAAAATTCTAGTAGGAGAGTCTTTCTTTGTGTTTTAATGAAATGCAGCATAGAGCAACCTTAAACTTGGCTATTGTAAATCAGTTTGTCTCTCGATTACTTCATGCACAGGAATGATAAACTCAAATTATTTACATATTGTTTCTGATCATGTCCATCCTTTTATGGCCACCATGTACCCATCCTCTGATGGCTACTTCCAGCAGGATAATGCAGCCTATTAATAATAATAACTTAATTACTAAAGCTCGAATCATTTTAAATTGGCATCTTGAACGTGACTATGAATTCACTGTACTAAAATTGCCCCCACAGTCACCAGATCTCAACCCAATAGAGCATCTTTAGATAGAGCATTATACATGCAAACACATGTATGGTCAAAAAAGAGAGAGGTAATTGAAGCCCTCGCCCCGCGGAAAATATCCAGAAACTTACATTGCCACCAACCCCTGCCATCCCCGGCCCACCCTTAGGCACATATAGTAAATATGTTTCAGCCTTTAAATCATTAAAAAAAAAAAAGAAGGAAAAAAAAGAAAAACCTCCTATATTGCAGCCTTTTAATAATTTTTCACACCAAAAAAAAAAGGTTTTATAAAAAGAAAAACCTCCTATATTTCAGTCTTTATATCATTTTTATAAAAATAATGAGTCAAAAAAATTAATTACTTGACATTTACATTAATGCATATTTGCTTACCTTTTATTATAGACCCTTTTACTGTTTGTACAAAATGATGACGTGGCTACGTATGCACGTGCATATTGGCAACGGAAGTATGGCGAGAATCAGCAGTGGTCAAGCAACGTGAGCGGATTAAGCAACACAGACAGAGAAAGTTACTTAAAAAAAGTTAACTTCTATCAAATGTTATCCGGCTATCAGATCCGTGTACTAAAGTGGAGTCGATAGAAGACTGCGTATTTAGTTGAGAAACCGAGCGTGTACACCTGAGAGAAATTACGAGCATATAAATCACTGGCGTACAGAACGCCAAATACCATGACATAGACACAGACTTTTGTGTGTTGAAATCAGAAATTCTTCCTAGTCAAAGACAAGGACACGAAAGACAACAATGTATGACTATGAGGCTTATAATCAACCATATTACCCAGACCTACATTTGTTTTCCTTCATTTTTCCCTACATTCATTCTTTTCCATCATTCTTTCCTATATTTATTATTCTTCTTCACCCAGACCTACATTTATCCTTGTCCTTACATTTTATGTTGTTATTGATTGCTGTGTTGACGCACTTTTGTTTAAAGTTTTATTTTGTACTTTAATAGTAACTATGTTGCTTGCATACATTGCAATTAAACTACTAATAACAATTACAAATGAAGTTGAAAAGCACTGTGAATGTAGACAGGAGCATTTTTTTATTATGTCCTCGCTCCAATCAATACGTTTAATCGCCTGCAGCCACAGGTGCCGCTGGTTCTTTTGAAACGGCCGTGATCCTGTCGGAATCCTCTAAAACCTTGGTGGAATATCGATTAGTGCAAACTGCGTCTGTCTATGAGGCGCCGGACTGGACAAAAGGGAGGTGAACTCCGTGAGAGACAGAGTGTGACTTTATTTAAACTTATATAAACGAATATAATTTATATTACTGGACGGTTTAAAGCTCATAACGATATATTGTTGTTACTTGAAGAGTGCAGTGTTATGTTGCATCATGCAGTATTTGTCCTGAAAAGGCTACCGAGTAAATGTCTGTATTACCTCAATAAATTTAAGGTCATTCCTTATTTATTTGTATGTTTTTAATACATTTTAATCATTAACTTTAAAAGCATACTATTTTTACAAATAAAATAAGTCAAATTTCCAAAAATTAAAACGAAAAAACGAAATTTGGAAAAAAATAAAACGGAATTTGGGAAAAAATAAAATGGATTTCATAGGGCCCTATATCCTATCAATACGGGCCAACATTTCTAAAGAATGATTTCAGCACCTTGTTGAATCAATACCACACAGATTTAAGGCAGTTCTGAAGCCGAAAGGACACAGTATTAGGCTACGTTCACACTGCAGGGCTTAATGCTCAATTCCGATTTTTTTTTAAAAATTCGATTTTTTTGCAAGGCCGTTCACATTTCCAAATAAATGCGACCTTTTGTGATCTCTTGTGTGAACGTGAAATGACCCAGAAGTGACCCGCATGCGCAGAAGAGTAATCAACGGTCAACGACGTCATTTGTTGTTTGCGGAATAGTTCTTTTTTTTTTTCATGTGTTGCGAGCTTTTGTTTTATTATTATTATTGCCACAGCCCATATACAAACAGACAATAATTATTTTATCGACGGGCAGTTTGCACATAAATGTAAGATTTTTCCGATCCTCAACGACCTCGTCATAAAACCTGTTTAATTGATAGTTCGTGTCCGCGGCACTCCTTGCTTTGTCACCGGCGGCCGCGCTGCAAAACTGGTGGCTGGTGTTGCCAGATTGGGTGTTTATTCGCTACATTTTAAGGCATGTTTACATGTGTTTTAGCCAGGTTTTCGCCTGGAAGGTTCTATAGATATCTGGCACCCTACTGTACAAAGTTATACTGACAGAGAGCGCACGTTCACAGACACCAGAATGAACGTGTTCACAGTAATGTTCATCAGGCAGTAATACAGTACGTTTATTTTGTACTGTATATGAACGCGAAATATGAACGCGTTCATGCACTATCGTACATTGAACGCGTTCAGGCACAACACTGGGGAAGAGACACGTCTGCAGTGGCCCATAACAGTGAGGAAACGCGTTGGAGTTAGCGTGTATTGGCTGGCTACAGGTGCTTGCAATGACGTGCGGGTCGGATATATGTGACCTGGCCGTTCAGATTGAAGTCGCATTTCAAAAGATCGGATGCATATCGGATTTAGACCACATACCCAAGTGGCCTGGGTCGCATTTGAAAAGATCGGATCTGTGTCGTTCAGACTGTCATGAAAAAATCAGATACAGGTCGCATAGGGGCAAAAAAATCGGAATTAGGTCGTTTCAGCCTGCAGTGTGAACGTAGCCTTACTATGGTGTTCCTAATAATCCTTTAGGTGAGTGTACAATATTGTAAAAATAGGGTAGATTAACATAATCAATTAAATATCCACTATTGACCAATATATGTCCAATATCAGTATATTATTGTATTGTTATTGGCAACATGAAAAATAACTGATATGGTACCAATATAAAAGCCTGAGCTTTCAAATACTTTCAATTACATCATGAAATTGACACCATTCAATGTCCATAACTTGTTGGTCAACTAGAAAAAGTAACTCGATCGAAGCATTTTGCTGAATATATTCAATACTTTACTTACTTATTTGATTATTAACTTGCTTATTTACTCATCAATTTGCTTTTCTTATTTCTTCGTTTTATACATGATAATCTTTTTATATTTTGCTAGCAAAGGTGGATTGTTTATTATAGGCTAAATCAGGTTATTTACAGGTAGGGATGGGTATCGTTAAGGTTTTATCGGTATTACTACTTTTACCGATACCGCTTATCGATCCGGTACTTTAACGGTATTCTTATCGGTTCTTTATGGTGTTTTTTTTTTTTTTTTTTTTTTTTTTTTAAGAATTAAGAACATAATTAAACTCTATATTTTGAAATGTAAAATAGAAAAAGCAAAACGAAGAAAAATATATTTAGGCAGCAATGTGCAGGCTTTTTTGTTTTATATACAAAAAGGACACATAAGAAAAAAAAACAAGTAAAAACACAAGAATAAAATCAATCAAAGATACAAATTATATACAAAAGGGCTTTAATTTCAGTTAGGTGTACGAACATATCTTTTCAGGTAGCCTAATTGTTTCTGTCTGAAAAGAAACCTAATTTAGTAATCAAATATAAAATAGCACTGTATAGTTTATCATAGATAGATTAATGCTTATTAAATCTAAAGTTACTTATTCCAAAGCTGTGGGTGATTTTTTTTCTGCCTTTTGTTGTTTGATTTGCATTAATGGCTGAATCGTCAGCAGGTTTAGGCTATTAGACTGCTGCCCCTTTAAGACCGAGGGGAAATCTAATCGGTAACCGGTAACTGAAGCACCATCAATTTCTCCCTATTATTTACGTCCATTTAAGACATAATTGTGTTTAAGTGAATAAACTGTGTTTAAGCGAATCTCAGAGCTGGTCATTTTGACATTTGTATGTATATTTGATAGTTAAGGAGGACACACGAAGCCCAAAGTATAGGCTACTTTTCTTGTCTCGTTGCAGTCCGTTTCGGAGCGCGCACCGCCTTGTGAACAGGCTCTTGCGCAGGCTTTTGTGTTTTTAATAGCCATTTTTTGATCTTGCAACAGTAGAAGACAGCATTTTGCAACAATCGCCGATCGTGCTGATTCTGACTGTACGTTTGGGTACAGCGCTCCGCAGTGCTGTGACGTAAAGGAAGTTAAGCTGGACAGATATGCGTCTTGTTTTTTAACGGTTTCATCTCAAATATTTTCTTTTTATAATCTTTGGAAGCCGAAATACAAAATATATTAGAATAATATCCCACATCTAAAGTGTAACCACGTTGAATGTTTAGTTCTGTCCTCATTGTCACTCATTAAGCAGGGCTGTCGTGTTGCGCGTGCTGTGGCTTTGCGTGAGAGATCGCTCTCTCTCTCTTCTCTCTCTCTGCTGAACTGCTAATTTCAAATTTGCATCACAGACAAGGGTTTAATTAAAATATAGTTTATATAGAGAAAAGGCTGGCGATATAAACATGTTCAAGATAACGTCTGAATAGGAATGATAAATAATTTCTCCAGTACCGACAGCAGAACCGATAACGTCCGAGCTTATCGATACAGCGGTCTTTCAAAATTCAGCACCGGGGCCCGTTTAATACCGGGTTTCGGTACCCATCCCTATTTACAGGTATTGTGAGGTAAAAAAAAAGATCCTCCTAATCATTTTTGTATCTGATTTTGTATTTCAACATGTCAGTGGTACATGTACGGACGCACATTATCCTCTCATGGACTTACAGATGCAGCATTTTGACTGTACTTCTGCACTAGATGAGAACACGTTTTAATAATTTCTTGGGTCAAGAAAGAGTTGGAGTTTGCAATATATGTCCTCTCACCAGTGTTCTCTGTCTGGATGCACGCACATAATGCGCACTTCAATAAGCCCAAAAAACGTGAGTTCATGCGTTTTAAATGCCGGGGGAAATCAGAGTAGCCTAAGGGGCAAAAATCAGAGTAGCCTAAGGGGCAAGAGTCTGATAAAGGAAAACAGGTTAATGTATTTACATGACCACAACCATTGTCAGTTTATTCAGCATAATCAGATTAAGAACGTGCATTGTAAACGCGCTCATTCTCTAAAAATTGAAAGTAGAAACCGACTAAGCTTTCGGCATCTGTCGCTGCATTAACGCTGCAAGACGACGGATGGATGTAACGGTATAGCGACTATCCTAATTTACTAGCTTAATATTTCTCTTGTGGACCTACATTAATGACAGTAAAAAAAAATTAAGAATATTTCTTGTTAAACAAGTGTTTGAAGCTGCTTTTAAATTTTCACAGATAGCAGAGTTGTGTTGTGTTCTAAAGACTGTTATTAGGCCTATATAATTTTAGTGATATTATTATTGCCATTACATATACGTTCTTTGATATAGCGACAGATGTGTATGGAAGTGAAAAAACGGAAATACCTGTTTTCTGGTTTGAACGATGGGTGCTCTGCATAACCCCTATTGTAAATTAGTTAAGCATGGAACAAATTGTAATTTATCAAGTAAAATTGTGGTTGCATTATGATCATGAAATAATGCTAGTCTTTATTTGTATGTTGTATACAGCACTTAAGCAGTCGTCTAGCTCGCCTGGCTGCAGAGCTGAACCTGTGTCACAGTTTCCAGGCTTTCCACTCCTCATACAGTGACACTGGACTGCTGGGTATTTATTTTGTTACGGACAAACATAAAATAGAGGACATGATGCATTGGGCTCAGAATGCCTGGTAAGTCGCTGGCATGCCTTCAGCTATTCCTGACAATACAATTGTCATCTGATGTGTTATAGTCCTATTTGAGTTGATTAATGCGTGCTGTTTCTGTTACAGGATGAATTTGTGCACCACAGTGACTGAGAGCGATGTGGCTCGAGCCAAAAATGCTTTGAAAGCTAGCTTAGTGGGACAACTCAATGGTAATAAACTCAAGCATACTCATCATTACCCATACACAATCTATACATTGTCTCTCTTTGCATCAAATCTGTGTAAATATATTAGGCATGGATTCAGTTGCATTTTAGTATCTGCAGGTTGGAGTAATGAGCATGATGGTGTGGGGAAAGGTCTTTATCATTGGTCTTAAAGGGTTAGTTCACCCAAAAATGAAAATTCTGTCAGTATTTACTCACCCTCATGTTGTTCCAACCCCGTAAGACCTTCGTTCATCTTCGGAACACAAATTAAGATATTTAAGATATTAAGATCGCTCCTGCATACAGTCCATAGGCTTCTTGAGGGACTGGCTCTTGCTGTCCTCGAAAAGTCATTAAAGACATCGTTAAAATAGTCCAAGTGACTACAGTGGCTCAATCTTAAGTTTATCAAACGACGAGAACACTTTTGTGCGCAAAAAAACAACAAAAATAACGACTTTATTTCAACGACTAATATTTAGATCTGGTGACTGTGCAGACCATGGGAGATGTTCAACGTCACTTTCATCTTCATCAAACCCTTCTGTCACAAGTCTTGCTGTGTGTGTTGGCGCATGATCATGCTGATACACGGTTTGAGCATCAGGTGCTCATGATCCTCCAGAAGGGTTTGGTAGTCCTCTGCAGTGTCGTGTCCATCAAATACAATCAGGATTGTCATGATATTGGAGCTCAAACCATCACTGATCCACCCGTGCTTCACTTCACTTCAGAAGATTGGCTGCCAGGCATATAGATGTGAAACCTCCAACATTGGCCAGTGTTTCAGTTTCATTGTCCAACCCCTGTAGTTCAATCTATTGTATAGTAGCCTAATATAATTCTTTCTGTCAATTTCTTTAGGTTAAACCAAACATTTATTTTGACGGGTTGCCGTAAAGACCTTTGAGTTTCTGCGCGTGCATGATATGACGATAGTTTTTTCTCAAATGAAATGGTAAAATGCATGAAGTGACTCGGAGATGAATGGAATCGTGAATCATGTCATCATATCATGAAGCAGCAGAGACTGAAAACAGTGTGAGCGTCACTCGTGCTTCTGTGTGTGCGCGTGTAAGAGGTAACATTAAATGAAACCGCGCGTCTGCGCCGTTCATTCACACAGAGACAAGCAGAACATGCAGGGTTCATATTTAAATAGTTGCTTTGCTGTTTAATATACACACACCACATCAGCAGCGCCGGTCACCATGTCTCAGCGCCTTCATGAATAGGACGCAGCTTCACAAAAAAATGCTTTACCATCAACTCTGTTAGAGAGCTACATGGTAATGTAGAATATAATCTGTGCAATAAAATACCTTACTCGCAAAACAGCATCAAATCCCTCAGTTCTTGCAATCTCTGAAAAGCCAAACCAATGTTGATTCTTGTTTTATTATAAAGTCTGTCGTGTTCTCTTCTGTCCTGCACACTAACATATGCCACGCCCACATCACACAACTATCAATACCCATTTGGCATCTCAGTCAGACAGCTGCCTTCTAAAAATCAGCATCCTTAGAGACGCTTTGGACAACTTGTAATTTCAGTGGAGAAAATCAAATAGTTCATTGTAATATACATTTACATAATTCACCTGCTATATTGATGAATTTAACACATAGTAATTTGAAAAAGAATTAAAAACAAAACAAAACAAATAGCATGATCTGCAGATACTCTGGGTTACTGTATCTAAATTGGAAATAAAGTGGGATCGAGCCATCCTTACTAGTTATGACAAGCACATTAGTTTTACTCAACCTATAACCTGTAACGAGTATTTGTGTGAAAAAATACCCATTTTTTTTATTTTATTTTTTAGTCTCATGTCACCGAGGTTTATTTCAAAATCTAATCTGCATTGTAGTTGGGCTTGTTTCATTGTGATGGTCTGATCTGTAATCGCTTACTACTACTTGACAGTGACACAATCCGAATATTTGTTGAAATATTAAAAAAAACAAAAAAAAAAACAAGCCCAAACGAGCCCAAAAACAACGTAACCTGTTGCCTCAGTGCGATGTGACCCTATTTTTGCAAAACAAATGCTTTTCTTTTTGGTCAAATACTATACACCCAAGTAATTAGAAATTCTCTGGTACACACAAGTATTTTATGTTTTTAAACTAATTAAGATTTCATCTTTCTATCAGACTACTATGTATAATATCCTTTCTGTTCTCAGGAACTACACCTGTTTGTGATGACATTGGCAGGCACATTCTAAATTATGGTCGCCGCATCCCATTGGCTGAGTGGGATGCCAGAATTGAGGTAAATTGTCCACGTTAAAAATGCCACTGTACTGTTTGAGATTAATTCGATTTTAAGAGTACCATTTTGTTTTTGTCTTGGTAGGCTGTGACTCCCAAGATTATCCGTGATGTCTGCTCTAAATACATCTATGACAAATGCCCAGCTGTGTCTGCAGTCGGTGAGTCCATTTATTTTTATTTAAAGGTTCTCTAAGCGATCCTGGGTGTTGACGTTTGGAATATTTTCAAACAAATCAGAGGCTAGCTAGACCCTCCCTCCTCCGTATCTCATCTCCTCACCCTCCCTTCCGTGCTTCCTGAAATAATTGTGAACGTGCATAGTTCTAGCTAATTATATCCTTGTGTGGGTTTGGTGAACATAAGCGTCAATTTAGAAGAACAAAAAACAATTTAACGTTACCCACCTGTCCAGCAAAAACAGAGCAACCTGAATGTCGGACTGGAAGCCCTTCTGCCGCCGGAGTTCTCGCCATCGTTCAAAAGCTTTGCTACCGATGTAAATTCGGAACTTCGCACGTTCTTTATCCGACTCCTTCTTTTTAATTTGTTCTTCAGAACGACGTCTCTTTGGTCGTGTGTCGGCCATTTTTCAAACTTCCCTCTGATGCTTCCCTAGATGCGTCTCTCTCCTTCACACACACACACTCCCTTCGTGTGCACGCGCACTAACCCCCCAGACCCACCCTCAAATACTTCTTGCCAGTGATTGGCTGGAACACTGTTTGTTAGGTTTCGTGGTCCGGGTGAGACATGATTGTTTTTGTTGCCGTTTGTGGAGCCTGTGGTGTCTACAGAGACCGCGTTTTTTTACAGTGTGTTTAGGGGACAGGCAGCTAGCCGATAGTGAGGAGACGTTTGATGTATGTGACAAAAAATGTTTTGGCCCCACATCGCTTAGAGAACCTTTAATATACACTTTTAGATTTTTTGCAGTTCTACATTGACATGAATAAACGTGGGCTTCTTTTTTTATATATTAGCATGTCATATAAATGTCTGAATATATACTATTAAATTGATAAAAATTGCTACACATCCAACCCAATGCTGTGATATTGAAATTGGTATTAAGAATCATGAAATTTCACTTGTATTGATAGTTTTTTTTTTTGGTAACCTTTCGTACTTTTCTTTCTCAATGCAGGTCCAGTAGAGCAGCTACCAGATTATAACAGAATGAGAAGTGCTATGTACTGGCTTCGATTTTAAATGTTCTTTGGGCTGTCAGCTCTGCAATTTTTGTCCTCTCGTCTTATTCATACCCTTATCTTGTATGAATTTGATGGGTGACATATTTGTCATCTCTTATAAAAGCTCAGATGAAGAGGAATAATGTGGTAAATATACATTTGGAATGTCCGACATGGGGCAGAGCTATTTATGTGGTTTTATTTCAGTCCCTTTTTGTATATATATATAGCAATACCTCTCATACCAACTTCAAATAAAACCCTGTCACATCTAGTGTTTTTGATTTTGTTTTAGTTGCTTTATGAAAATTACTCATTCAGCTTCTAAATGGGCTGTAAACTTATTTGTGGGTTAAGGAGAGAATGGGAAGGACTATTTGTTAAAGAAATAAAGGACGTTTACGTGACCGCTTTTAAAATATTCTAAGGATGATTGGCTATTTTTGCTATTGTCAACATACACTAGCACACTCACCCTTTTAAGTTTTGCATCGGAGCATTCTGAGGATGTCAATCTTGTGATTCCATCAAAGGAGCTAGTTAAAAAAAACAAGACATTTTTATGCAAACTTGTCCACACTTTATTGTTTTAGAAGTGCAATATTTGATGTTTGAATAGACCTGGAGTGATGTAATCAAATATTTTTGCAACTGTAGATTACACAATCTGTTAAGCAAACACCGACTTCATTGATTAAAATTGTTCATTCTAATGTTAATTTAACAGCGGATCCACAAGGTAACACTTTAAAAACAATGGATTTAAGATCAACAGTTGACTTGGTCTCAGGAGGTCTTGTTCATGTTTCTACTTTTTTCCTCAGAGTAAGAAAAGCTAAACATGTATAACTGAAAATGCTTTTAACTGCTGCTGATCAGATCACACAATAGCCTGCTACATACGAAATGGATTCACATTCCAAATGTACTAATACTATAATACTGTCTGTAATCATAATTTTGTCACAGCAGTATTATTTCCAGCAAACAACAATGTTCGGATCATTCTCCAAACGCTCATCCAACTCCCTGTAACTCATTCCTGAAAATGCATGAAAGGAATGTCACTGGTTTAAAGGAATATTCATGTGAAAAAGCAATAACATACTTAATACTTGCCAGTTTTGCAACAGATTTCATCATAACTATGGCAGCCAGTGTAAAGTCTCGGTGGACGACTCCTATCATCTCTGACAACCTTGACTGGATATTTCTGCAGGCGCCGAATCAGACCTTTCATCAAGCCAAACTGAATCAGCTTCCTGCAATAACATGTATAAAAGTAAAATATTTATTTTATATAGCATATTTTCTTACAGCTCAAACTGGTACTAACCAACAGCTAAATGAGCCAAAACAATCTTAATATATAATCTTTACATATTGTTCTTCTGTAGTACAGAAAACAAGACTGACATGCCTTAGTGGCATGTTCATTTTGGGGATTTAAGTGTGAACAACAATCAAATTCAAATAGCCTTGCCTTTCATCCACTCTCTGTAGCTGGTGAGAATAGCGGGAACAGAGGTCACGCACAGTTGTACCTGGGGTCAAACCACAATACAACTGGAACACATCCCTGAGACTTGTCCTTTGGCCTGGTGACATGTGCATATAGTAAAATGTCTAATGTGAACTAGAAACATTTCACACTCATACACGTACAATTATATTTAAAATATCTGTACTTGCTCACCTAGCTTACAGACGTAATGTAGACACTCTTCCTGAAGACACTTGTTATCTATCAAGTTTTGTACTTTAGGTGTTGTACAATAAACATTTGAGTACTGAAGAATATGAAAACCAAAAAGCAAAGTAAGAAAAATTATTTATCATTAAATTTAGAAGAAACAACAAAAACTTACCTGAAATATGGATACCAGAATTACCACTTCATAATACCTGTGAAACAGTACCATTGTTCAGTCCATTACTCTTTGAAGAAATGTGTAGTTTTTACAACACAATAACTATTGTAACGATCTATTAATGGTTTTAATGCATTTCATTTTTTACAATTTCATCAGGTGCTAGATTTTCATGCATTCGTCATTGTATCTATACATTTCTGTCAAGAGTCAAAGTGATTCCTTATGTCAGGAGGTATTTCCAAATTACAAGAATAATCTGGGTTAAAAACAACTTGAACTCTGGTACAAATGTATGCCATAGATGCTGCTGACAAGAGTTTAAATGCAGAAATAGCAAAATGCAAAGCAAAACCAAAGGTGCCAGAAATGTTTTGTATTGATTTCTTTATCTACATTCCAAATTTTACACTTTCTCCTCCATGTTCACAGGAGAGAAATTTTGCACCAAGCTCGAGCCATGAATGTGTAGTCCCAATATCAATCATTATCAAAAATCTCGGTCCTGGAGGGCCACTGTCCCTGCAGAGTTTAGCTCCAACCCTGATCAAACACGCCTACCTGTGAGTTTCTAGTGATTCTGAAGCTTGCTCAGGTGTGTTTGATCAGGGTTTGAGCTAAACTCTGCAGGTACAGTGGCCCTCCAGGACCGAGATTGGTGAACCCAGTGTTAAACTTTGAATTTAGCATAGCTATGCTGGGCTAGAATAAAAGTAGGGGCTGTGCCATGGTGACTTAAATGGTAATAAAAATGAAGATTTATCTGCAATTTTAATTAAACTTAATGTTAATGGAAATAATATGAGAAAAATATCCCTGCTAGTTATTAATGCTGTGTGTAATAATGCAATACCCATACTTGTCTTGGGACAACTTTGATGAACTTTTTTTTAACCAAATCAAATGTTGACTACTATGTGCTAGGCAGACCACCCATTGTTAATGCACTCATGTCTCTTAACCCGCTGAAACACAAGTAACTAAAGATGCATTAAAATGGTGTTCTCATCATTATAATGTAAACTACTCCCACTTTTCCACAGCTTTACACGCCCATTTCTGGAGTCTTTTTACAAATCTGAGGTGTGAATGATAAAAATGATAAAACGGGGGTTTTATGGCACTTTAAAGATATTTTTGTTCTTATGTAACTTTTATTATACTTTTTCCAAAATAAAAACTTTTGGCTAAGCCAAAGCCAGCAGAAAACAAATGCAGAACACAGAATATTTAATATTATTTAATAATATAAAGGGGTCATGAACTGGCTTTTTAAATTTTATTATACTGTTGTCTGAGGTCAACTTATGACGTTCGCTTGGTTTTTGCACTCAAACACATTCAAATGAATAAGTAATAGGCTATTTTCTATCCAAGTTTTTAGCCTACCTCAGAGCCATGTATGAAAAACCTGAAAAACGCTGGATTTTTATGGGCATCTTGCACTGAAGACTTGGAAGTAAACGCCCACTGCTGTGAGTGGATAACAGTTTTGCATATTATAATGAGTCCTGTCGATGCACTTGGGGGATATTGTTTTGAAACGTCCAATGTTGTAAAATGGCAACCGGAATGATTCGCCCGCATACATGTTCGACCGAGAGTCCGTGAGTTGCACAATTCCTGTCAGATCCAATATAGACGGCACAGCACCTTTCTTTACTCTTAATCGGTCTGCAAATCCAGTCTTGTTTACAGGACAATCCTAAGTGAAATGAAGCGAACAGACGGACAATGTTTTACCTCATCAGCTGGAACGTCATTAAAAATAAAGTTTATCCATGCAGTCCTATTGGAATCCAGAGTAATCTTATGCAGTGACTGTCTTCTTCCACAACTAGGCACTGCGCAATATTTTGTATTGCTCGGTAGATCGATCCGGTTTGTCATCACGAGGTAGGCCTATGTTATTTAGCTATGCGTGATTGCGTGTAATGCGAGAATCGGTGGGCGGGGCTAAACCGGCCGTGTTATAGTAGGAGATGATCTTCTTCTGCAGGGGTGGTGTTTTATCCTCTTTGTCGTCATAGTTCCCCACATTTAAAAACGAGTCGTTTGCTGGGTCTGGTGTCAATAAAAGCTTATTTTGGACTAATAAGGACGTTTTCAGTTCTGAAACTTACAGGACATTTTTATAATATGATGACCTCTTAGATGTCAAAATCTCAAGGAAAATTTGATTTCTCAGTTCATCACCCCTTTAATATTAATATTATATTTAACACAGAATATTCTTTTAAATAAGTTATTATTGAGATAATAACTGCAGCTCAAAACAGGAATAATATCATACTTACAATAAATTCTGAACAGCAATCCGCACCAAATTAAGCTCAACGTCGGCCTCAGCTGAGATCTTTTGAATGTGTCGATACCCATCTACAAAGGGTAGGATCTGCAAAAAAAGTAATCAAAATATATATTAAAAATGATATAAATGAAATATTTCTGGTAACAAATTATATTTGAAGGCAGTATGCCTAATACTAAAATAATATACCCGTTTCACACTGCAAGTGAGCGGCACGCAAAACGATGGCTATGGTCAGTATTACAAACTACTTTTTTTTTTTTAAATCTTATTTGTAATTTATCTAAATTGAGAAATCAAACCTTGTTGTATAACCAAACCTTAATTGTTATAAACTGCTCAGATTAGTCTTGTTTCAGTCACGCTGTGATAAAAAGTACAGTGTAATGTGAAAAAAACTTTCTCTGAGCCAGACAATAGAACTATTTCAAGGTATTTTCTTCTTTTTTTCAGTAGCACCTCATTGCAGTACACAAGATCCAGGGGGTGGAGTTGGATCCAGATCTAAGGGGTGGAGATGGGTAGGATTAGGGGTGGGGTTAGGGATCAGGGGGCAGAGATGGGTAGTATTAGGGATCAAGGTGCGGAGATGGGGAGGTTTAGGTATATGCAAGGTTAGGGTTGGGGTCAGATTCTTGATCCAACTCCTCCCCCTGGATTTTGTGTTCTGCAGTGATGACCATATCTCTTTTTTTTTGTTTTCAGACATACTCCATAACAAAAGACACTACACTAAAAAAAAAAAATAAAAAAAAAATCGCAGATTTTATAAAATTTATAATTTCTCCTGCTTTACAATGTGAACACCTTGTATGGACACAAAATAAAACATTTTAAAAGATAATTGCGACTTTTTATCTCATAATTGCGAGTTTATATCTTGCAATTCTGACTTTATATCTTGCAATTGAGAAATAGTCCGAATTGCAAGATGTAAACTTGAAGTTGCGTGTTATAAAGTCAGAATTGCAAGATATAAACTCGCAATTCTGACTTTATCTCTCAATTGCGAGTTTATATCTCACAATTCTTAATTTATAACACTCAATCGCATGACCGAATTGCGCAATATAAACATGCAATTATGAGGGTGAAACCGTCCGAATTTATTTCTTGCAATTGTGACTTTATATTGCACCATACTGACTTTATAACTCGCAATTGTGACTTTATATTGCGCAATACTGACTTTATAACTCGCAATTGTGACTTTATATCACACAGTACTGAGATAAAAAGTAAGAAATGTGAGATAAAAAGGTCGCAATTACCTTTTTGATTTTTTATTTTAAGGCACAAACAAGCTCTTGTTTGTTAACATGGGTGGTAAAAACAACAACAAAAACACTGCACTACTCATGCACCACTTAAACGTGCAATACAAAACAGGGCTTAATTTTCCATGTCGGATTTACTTTTTTTTTAAAAGTTAAATAAAGACAGTAAACAGTGGGGAAGATTTTTTGTAGACCTGTTGTGTGGTGAGATCCCATTGGGACTTTATAAAGTGGTCTTTATTCTTAGTAAATACTGGTACATCATACTCCTGAACAACCTGAGGATCTTTCCTTTGTTCAATTAGCTTCAAGTGGATGGTGTTAGAGTCATCTATTATGAGAGAGGGAGATAGGATGATTATAAAAACAGTGAGAAACACTGATAGGGAAACAGAGAGATAGAAAATACACATAACCAATAGGTAGGGTGCAGGCTCCTGTAACATTAAGTTCCTCAAGAAGTGTGGACAGGATAGGCAACAGTTTCTGCTTACTCTCCTCGTTTGAAATGAATCCACTCTCAAGCTGATCAAAACATTTTATGAAATAGTTAACTGTTAGACCAACTTTTGAAGTACAGAAACTATAACAGAAAGTATGTATTAAATTATTTTTTTACCTCCAGAGTTGTGAGGTAGCCAGACAGTTTTTTGACAATAGGTTCTAAAGCACATGTTTTTGTCCTGGCATCACAGACTAAACCCAAATTGAAGAGCAAGGCATTCCGGCTGTACTTCTTATGCTCAATGCACACTGGACAGCCAATCAGTTTCTTCTCCATGGCAGTCCTTAATCAGTTACACAGATCAAACACACAACCAGGTCATTATCATTAACTATAAAAGTCAATTTACATCAAACGTAATCACAGAAGTAACATGTATTTAAACCAAGATGTAAACCAGGAACACACACACACATGCTGGTTGGAGCTAAATTCATTTAAAGCAAATCAGTTTACTTGACAGCCAGTTTAATTCATAACGTTACCCAATTTTTAACCATGGAAGTAAAGCTCCAATAAACATGAATGAATAAAGACTGAAATCTGTGTAACTGTTTTTTTTTTTTTTTTTTTTTAACATTTCAAGAACCTAATCTAAAAACAACGGTTTCAGAATTTGTGCATATAAGCTTGAAAGTTTAATGTAGTTTGAGTAACTTGAGATGACTTCTGCTGTTGAACCTTAAACAAGTAAATTATCTTTTATGTTTTTGCCATACTAGGATAGGCCAATTATCTTATTGAAATGTGGATGTTGCTCCGAAGTAGTTTTTGTAAACATTTAATATTTTTGTAAATGATATAGCATTAATACAAACATTACTGAACATTTGCCTGTGGATTTTCTATTGTGAGTATCCACTTTTTCGTTACTTAAAAATATCAACATATTTTTTTATTAAACCAGCAAATTAAATTTTAGATCCACTGAACCAAATTCTGAAATCAAAAGCCGCTACTTCTTGTTTTCGACAAGAAAACAAGCACGTTCAAACTATTTTAACGTTTTATTTTTTAATGGGGAGCTCGTTCGCTGAAGACAATTCATAGTTTAAGAAATGATTTTTAAAAACAAAGGCATAGCGTAGTTTTTAGTTTATTGGTGTCTGTGCCTAAGAGTCTAAAACCACAATGCAAATACAAATAAAACAATGAGATTACTTATGTAAAGTTTTATACGTACACTGTTATGAGCTTGTTCTGCAGCTCAGGTTTGGTGATGATGTACACCTGCACAGTATCAAAAAGTTCCCTCGAAATATATTCTTCCGGAACCTTCGATCAAACAAAAATTGAATATAATTTGTTACAATATAACCGGATAAACATTATTTTGCTTGTATGTACAGTGGAAGTCTCGTTTGTAAGCACAAAACCAGGTTGTCAAACATGCTATAGCCCACTCTGTTTCGCTCAAAAATATGTAATTCTATGACGTTACCTGATATGTGATCTTTGGTCCTAACGTTGGATGAAATTCACTGAAAAATATACAATCTATTCGTCTGTATGTACCCATGTTCAGTAATGTTGATGCCATTGATGTTACCTTCTTCTGTGTGTCCACGGAAGGGTAACAAATTTACAAAATAGGTGCATACCGCCACCTACTGTGCTCCTCCAACAATTCAAATGTTATGACCTGGATTATACAACCAATGCTAGGTAGTAACTGATTAGTACATATCTGGATTACATAATCAGATTCCAAAAAAGTAATTGTTTAGAAGATTATATTGTGTTTTAAAATATACATAATCATCTTTTATATTTCATAATTACCTATTATTCAACTATTTTATATATTAAATCTTCCTTTAAAAAAAAAAAGAAATAAAAAAGTAAAGCCTATCACGTATATAATGGAAAGTCTTGTAGATTTGTACACAGAGACCAGCCATGAAATGAGACAATGAGACATGAGACAACACAGCATTGGCTCTAGCCTACTATATTGAAAAAAATAAATAAATAAATAAATAATAATTATATATATATATATATAATTATATATATATATATATATATATATATATATTATTGTTTTCTTAACATTGCATCTATTACTAACGTATTTGGAAAGCCTTTGTCTTCCAGACAGGTTAAACATGCATAATTGATTTCGTATAATGCTTTTTTAACCTATTTGAATCACCTCCTGAGATTTTAAGTTATGTCAATCATTTAACATCACGAGTATAATTCTCTGATTGGTTAATGGTCACATGACAACAAATTAGTCTTGTTTAGTAATTATGCTTTTTAAAAAATAATTTACATAATTCAATTAATTATTAGCTTTTCGGGTTTTTTATGCAAACAACACATTCAAATAAATAAATAAATAAATAGATAAATAATAAATAAATAGATAAATAAAGTACATGCATGAATAAATTATATCCAGAGGGGTCTGCAAAGTCCAGCAATGCTAATCAACAAGCAGTCCAATTCATAGCATACCATATAGTTATGAGTTCCAAATTCATTCACTCACACTCACACAAGTTTTGAGTATATCTGCACAGTCTTCAGAGCTTTACAGTTCTTTGAATATCTTATGGAGTCCAAGTATTCATTGACTTCACTCTCAAACACAGGAAAGAAGGGTTTAGAGCCCCTGAACTTACATTTATGGATGTGATATTTAGCGAGTAGATAAAGATTAATAATGAAATACTTTCCATCCTTGTCCGTCTTAAGGTCAACCACACCAAAGAAAACATCTTATAAAGCAAAATGAGAAATCTGTAACGAAAAAGGTTTGGATGAATTCAAGGACATCTGACCAAAACTTTTCTGTGTATGAGCATTTCCAAAATAAATGGCAAATATCTTCATCTGACCTTTTACAGAAAGAGCATTCAGATTCAATATCTGGTTTATACCGCTTAAGCAAACACTTTACAGGGTAGAATCTGTAAATTAATTTAAACGTAACTTCTCTCACTTTATTTGTAAGCATATATTTAAAAGGCAAAGACCAAACGTTTTTCCAAGGGACATTCTTTACCTGTTCCAATATGGGATTATATAAGGAATAGTAACAATTTCTTTTTGGTATAAAGCCCTAATAGTTTTATTTTTCGTATAACTGCAGAAAAGCATAATCTCCCTACAGCAGTATCAGATAAAATCCATATTGTGAGTCAGTGGCCATGGGAAATTAATGCCTCCCAGCAACATTCTGATACCAGAAGGAATTGCATCAAAGACAATTGCATACTCCTTAACCAAAACAGGAATTTGAAATTTCTGCAAGAACTCTGAATAACTGAACAGTCTGCCACTTGTGTCATAGTTGGCCAACAAGTACAATATTATTACTGTACCAGTTTTCAAAAAATAAAGATTTGTTTTTGTAGAGAATGTCCTTATTATTCCAAATGTAATAACGGTGAGGTGAGAAGTTATGTTTAAATAAGAGAGACCAAGCCAAAAGCATGTGTTTATGAAAATTGGACAGTTTGATTGGGATTTTGTTAATATTATAATTGCATAATAACATAAAATTTAGGCCACCTATTTTAGAGAAAATATAGTTTGGAATAAAGTTCCAAAGTGATGTTGGATTGTAAAAGAATTGTCTGAGCCAATTGATTTTGAAGGTATTGCTTAAAGTTGTGAAGTCCAAAAAGTTTAAGCCCCCACCCTGATTTGTGTTCATTATTACAGACTTTTTGACATAATGAGTTTTGTTTTTCCACACGAAATTAAACAACATATCGTCAATTATTTTCGATACCTTACAATCAACATCCAAAGAGGCCGCCAAATAAGCAAGTCTGGAGATTCCCTCCGCTTTTGTCAGTAATACTCTTCCTCTCAAGGATAAGTCTCTTTGTAGCCAAGAGTTTAACTTTTTTTTTTTTTTTTTTCAATGATTGGGCTAAAATTTAACGGACTTCTTATACTTTGGTTATTATTGTTCAGAGGTATGTAACCTGATCCTTCACAAGAATGCCACATACATTTGATACATTACAATCGTTAACTGCCATTAGTTCACATTTTTTTAAGTTTAATTTGAGACCTGAAGCTTGTGTAAATCCTCTGATCAATTCTATCGCAAGGGGAATCTGGGATGCATTTCTCAGGACACCATGGTGGTGTCATCGGCCAACTGACTAAGGATGATACTTCTTTCAGCCAATGTTATCCCTTCCAAGGCACTGTTAGAAACATGTAGAGCTAAGATTTGAGAGGCGATCAAAAACAGGTATGGTGAGATTGGGCACCCTTTTTTGATTCCACGGGACACTTTGAATCTTGGGGAAGTACCGAATTTCAATTTTATTGCACTACCATTTGTATACAGGGTCCTGACAGTTCTGCAAAAGACATCTCCAAATCCAAATTTTTGAAGTGCTTGCAGAATCAAACCATGTTCAAGCGAGTCAAACGCCTTATAAAAATCAAGGAACAGAATGAAGCTGTCGTCAGTGATGAGCTCATTATAATCTAATAAATCTAGCACTAATCTAATGTTATTTGCAATATGTCGTTTCCTCATGAACCCAGATTGTGATTCATCTATTATAGAGTCTAACACTTCTTTAAGTCTATTAGCGAAAACTAGTACAAAAATTTTGTAATCGTTATTTAATAGAGTGATAGGACGCCAATTCTCTAGACAGTTTCTGTCCTTTTCTGGTTTTGGAATTAATGTGATGACACCCTGTGTCATAGTTGTTGGAAGTGCTTCTTTCTCTAAGCTCTCTGAGAAAACTTTTACTATAGTCAGGGAGCCAAAGTCTCAAAAATGGGTTGAACCTGACATGGTCTGCCATACTTTTTATTTGTATTTTTTCTGTTAACTTTGACCCTAAGAACAAATAATTGGAGGGTCTGCTCTGCCGGAAATATCGCGAAAAAAAATTGTGGTCATATTAGTGTACGCACCCTTTATTTTTTATCAGAAAAATGTGAAAAATTATTTTTTTCATCAAATCCTTAGTGGGTTGGGTAGGTTCTCAATAAATGCATTCCAGATACACAGAACACATGTGCGGACAACATCCACTGAAAAAATAATTCTTAAAACATTTCTACATGATTGCGCATCAATTTAATGCAAAAAACAGGTGTTTTTCACTTTTTTTCCACTATTTTCATCTTTACTTCATTGGGAATCAACTATTCCCTTAAGTTATAACATCAGGAAATATGCCATTCTTTTCACCAAACACTATACTCATTCCACAGAAAAAATGAAAAAAATCCAAACAAAATCAATGGATCTGTGATGATTTCACTACTAGTTGGCAATTAACAGGCTCAGAATTTCATTCGAATTTTAAACTACTCTCAAAATTCTCAAAAACATGCTGGATATTTAGCATCATGGCTCACTTACAAACACAAACACACAAACACACACGTGATCTTAGTAATTTTTTTGAGTTTGGAACAACCAACCAACGGTTTCCAATGGTTACCAACGGACTTCGAAGCTGCTCATCATTGTCTGTGGTAAGTGATAGTGACTATACCGGCCTGTCTGCCCTAGAGTTTTGGGAAAAGAATGGTAATATGGATATTGTAATGGTAATTAACTCAAAGGAACACACCTGTCTTCAAACAATAATATTTCTGATGATTCCTCATCCCAAACGTAGCAGCAGCATTCATTCTCTACTAGTTTACTTTGCTAGCGTTAGCCGTTTTAGCTAATTTCGGTGGTTTCTTTAAACGGCATTACTCCTCACAGGTATGGGGTAGAGAGTAGAGACTTACTTTTTTTAAATGCTCAGAATATTATGCTCTAAGAAAGGTATGTGTCCTATATGTTCAATAAGCTTTGACCGGAAGTGTAAATGCTGCTACAGTGATACGTTTGGAGCGAGGAATCATTGGAAATAAACTTGTATGAAGCCTGGTGTGGTCCTTGAAGTGTTTTTCATGTCAGACAGATAGTAGGCTAATAAGGGTAACTAAAGGCTACACTAAATGTTAGCTGCCATTAGCAATTAGCTACATGGCTAGTTGTTACATTCAGGTTTAGAAAGTTTAGCCAGTTAGCTTGTGGCATGAATGGCCACACCCAGACAGCAAACTTACATTGAATCAACGTGGAAACGACGTCTCTCATGACATTGAAACAACGTTGATTTGCTCATCGAATTAACGTTGAACCAACGTCAGACGCGGCATTCTTCAAAGCTAAATGAAATCGAAAATTGGTTTGCTTTCATAACGTTAAAACAACGCGTTGATTTCAAGTTGATTTTCCGTTAGTTTTGAAAGAATGACGCGTCTGACGTTGGTTCAACGTTAATTCGATGAGCAAAACAATGTCAGATCAACGTTGTTTCGATGTCATATTTCCACGTTGATTCAATGTCAGTTTGCTATCTGGGCACAGACACACACACAAAAAAAATATAGCTATATTGGATATCAGACTGTACACAATACTGAACAATACAAATGTTCAGTAAAATGTAAACATACTATGCATAGTTTGTTTTTGTATATACAGGGGTTGGACAATGAAACTGAAACACTGGCCAATGTTGGAGGTTTCACATCTCTATGCCTGGCGGCCAATCTTCAGAGTGAAGCACGGGTGGATCAGTGATGGTTTGAGCTCCAATATCATGACAATCCTGATTGTATTTGATGGACACGACACTGCCGAGGACTACCAAACCCTTCTGGAGGATCATGAGCACCTGATGCTCAAACCGTGTATCAGCATGATCATGCACCAACACACACAGCAAGACTTGTGACAGAAGGGTTTGATGAAGATGAAAGTGACGTTGAACATCTCCCATGGTCTGACAGTCACCAGATCTGAATATTATTGAGGTGTTTTGGAGGAGCGAGTACACCAGAATCATATAGTGATCTGGACACTGTTCTGGAAGAGGAACGGCTCATAATCCCTCTGGTCACTGTGAAGGACTTCTATCTGTCAATTGGTGCTGTATTTGGATGCAAAATGAGGCCCTCACCATTCTAACAAGTTATTGTGTAGTAAAACCAGGTGTTTCAGTTTTTTTGTCCAACCCCTGTAGTACTGTACAGTATATAGAGTGAGTGATTTGTCAAAAGCTAGTTACCTAGTAGTGTCAAACATCTAGATTTCTTTCACCTGAATGCACAATATTTTCCATTGGCAGATTTGGTTCTGATCTTATTGGGTTTGCTGTGGAGAAAAGGTAACGAGAAGAGAAGGCATCAGACGATTGGAAAGGACTGTAAAAAGGAGTGGAGTATTGAACAGAAGGGAAGAGTAGAATGAGGAGAGTAGAGGGAAGAGGACAGGGGTGGACTGAACAAGAGAGAAGAATAGTAGATGAAAAAAGAGGAGTGAATTGATCATTTACATTTATTAATTTAGCTGATGCTTTTATCCAAAGCGACTTACAATTGCTATATATGTCAGAGGTCACACACCTCTGCAGCAACTAAGGGTTAAATGTCTTGCTCAGGGACACATTGGTGTCTCACAGTGGATTCGAACCCCGGTCTCTCACACCAAAGGCATGTGTCTTATCCACTGTGCCATAACAACCCCCCTCAGTCATGATCAGATGTGGTTTGTTGGTGCCTTGGGGAAGAAGGGACCACATTTGATCACAGTTGCAGGGATGGTATCTGGGATGAGAAATGCTTGGAATGATTTCCATGTAGGGGCAGTGCAATTTGGTTCCAGGTCCTTCAATAGTTTGTTGGTGACTTGGGGAAGATGGGACCATAGCTGATCACAGTTGCAGGGATGGTATCTGCGATGGTAAATGCTTGGAATGAACTGCCATGCAGTGTTCGTCCATCCTTTGTGTACTCTGGGAAGTCAAGGTTATCAAACTGTGTGAATCATCCAACCTTCAGGTTGGTTGGTATGAAGGCACCATCCCTAGTTGTCTGCTCTTCAACTGCCATTGCCATTGTTGTAAAATATATGTACTTCTTTGTAGCTGATGCTGTTCCTAAATCTATTTAGGAGTGACACAGTTGACTTGCTTCTGGTTTCCTTAACGGCTGTCCCAACGTGTTTCGGTGTTGGGATCTTGGCAACTGCTTGGCAGACATCCTGGGCAAGGTTGAGAACTTGTTCTTGCTGCTTAGGACTAACTTTCACCCGGCCATCTTCACCTAACTCTGGAGATACAGGTTAGAGCTCAATCTTTGGGATGCCTCCAGGTATGATATCTTGCTGCAGTGTTGGGTCTTCAGTCATACTGCCAGCGATCTGGTGACTTCCTCTGGCTTGAGCTGTTCTGGCTTGTCTTGCTTCCTTCATGGCCTGCTTACGTTGGTCCTGGAGTTCCTTCCGTATTCTAGTTGCAGTGTTGTAGGAAGAGACTATGGTCTCAACTCACTTTCTTCTTCATATTCTGCAAGAAGTATGCAGAGTATTAGGGTGGTGATGGCGCAGTGGATAAGACACATGCCTTTGGTGTGAGAGACCCGGGTTTGAATCCACTGCGAGATACCAATGTGTCCTTGAGCAAGACACTTAACCCCTAGTTGCTCCAGAGATGTGTGACCTCTGACATATATAGTAATTGTAAGTCGCTTTGGATAAAAGCGTCAGATAACTGTAAATGAGTATTTCTTCTTCATACTCTGCCTCTTCCGTTTTCTCCTTAAGTTCCTTCAACTTTGAGAGCATGCACCCAACATTCATTTATGCTGAGAAAATAGAACATACTTTCTGTGGCACAACCATTATTTTAAAAATACCACCTACTTCATAGTGCCTTCTAAGGTGGGCAATCAAGGACTGATATCTGCATGAGGTAACATTGTGAACTCCATGGCTTTCCAAGTATTTATGGAATTCACCCCTCAAAGCTGTACCAAAGAATATGGCATTCAGGTCTGGATGCTGGTGCCATAGGGTGCCCCGTCTCTGAGAGAGCAGAGCCTGGGCCAGGGAGGGGCTGTCGCGAGGAGAACCAGATCCGGTTGGGCCAATACAGCGCAACTAACAAGACCTGCTCCTCGTCCTTCCTGACCTTGCACAATGTCTGTGCAAGAAGGCTTACTGGGGGAAACGCATACTTGCGTAGGTCCGGGGACCAGCTGTGTGCCAGAGCATCCGTGTCGAGGGTCCCCTCGGTCAGAGAATAGAACGACTGGTAGTGAGACTTGTCCGGGGCGGCAAACAGATAAACCTGTGCGGTCCACACTGAGGCCTGGATGGTGGCTGCTGCTGGGGCTTCACAGGAGCGGAGGATGCCCCAGGAGGTCGACCTCAGTGATGAGCGGATGGAGGGTGTGCAACCAGTGAACGGGTGGGGAAAAGCTCTCAACCGCGTCGCCGAATAACCCAACCTGGGACAGAGGGGCATCCAGGAACCGATTCTTAATGGTGTCCCTCATATCGGCCAGGTTGAGCCAAAGGTGGTACTCCTGGACCACCAAGGTGGACATCGCCTGACCAATGGAACGTGCGGTTTACTTCGAAGGGGGAAACACAGCCGAATTCCATCTCCATACGACTGAAGCTCCCCCTACGATGCTGCTATCGACATCTGATCATCAAGCGGAGCCCCAAAGGACATGGCTGGTTGTTGCAGCGCTTGTAAGGTGTGAGGGACCCAAGGAGATTGCCTCAGCGGGGAAGTCCTCATGTCAATCCTCAGATCACCCTGACCATGCACAGAAGTAGGTTTATTTTGAGGTCAAAAATAAAAGCTAGATCAGGGTATAGGCGAGGGGACTGCACCTCCCTTGAGGTAAGCAAGTCTCAATCTCAGCACAGTCATAGTCATATATTCCCGCAATGAAAACATGAACTATTCACAAAAGTTGCCTCAGCGTGCTGAATGCCCAACACGAAAAGGAACTATTGTGACCCTCTGCTGGCGCCAGGGAATGACTGCATCCATAAACGCATGAGCGGAAAGACATCCTGAAAAGAACGCAGAGTCACGCTTGTGTTGCTCTTTTAGTAAAAAAAAAGAAAAATAGAAATAGAAATTCATTCTTTCAGTGCCAAAGTACCCAAGGATAGCCGCCGTGTAATCGGGGTACACTCTCAAAGAGGAATGCCCACCAAGACCGACACACACACACACACACACACACAAGCAATGCTGTGAAAACAGCAGTTGTGAGCTGTAAAATCCTTGAGGCCACCACTGATCGCACAGTAACACCAGCACTGGATACAGAGTCTTGCTTTTCTAGAATCTTAAACATTGCAGCAGTCTGCAGACCTCAGTCAGACGAAAGCTCGGCTCCTAAGTGAAAGACATTGTGTGCGTGGGCCCGCTTCCTGTTTATACCCACGCTGCGGAGCGGGGCACGTGAAGCGATCCCTGAAGTGGTCCCGATTACGTTGTCACGTTGATGTTACGCCGCACGTGATCGACTGAAAGGGAACTAAAATTTTATTAGTAGTACTAAATCAAAACTGCGGAATTGTGGAAGTTTTACACTTACTATCGCCAACTCTGTTATCTTTCTTTCTTCTCAGGTTAAAGGAGAACTCCGGCGAACAATGAACCTTTGGTCTAATAAAACATCGGTACATAGTCAACCGTTCTCTGAGATTTGTTTTCATGATAATCGAATGTAACATAATGAGGCTCCA
Source organism: Pimephales promelas (assembly GCF_016745375.1). Next base: position 18,474,356 of record NW_024121765.1, read on the forward strand.
TACATGCAAAACGAAGCATTGAGAACTTTGTAAGTGTACAGACCTTTTAATAAGAAGATACTTTATGAAGACAGTTCACTTCGAGTATACAGACAGGAGCAATCTTAAAAAATAGTCTCGATAAGTCGATCCCCGAACGCCGTTCATACAGTTCAGAAGTTCGCTGAAATTCATACAGTTCAGATCACTCAGCACGACGTTCGTGGTTTGACTTAATAGATGATTCTGCATCGATACAGCAGCAAATGCATTGATGCAGTTTTGAAAAAGAACCAGAACAGAAAAGACAAATTTAAAGTTTAAAACTAAAAAAAAAAATTGATGTGCTCTATATATAACTCTGGGATTAGAAACTGAAGCATCTTAAGTTATTCCAACCTGATGGCTTTTTCTTCTCTGTTATACAGAATAATAAAGTACAGCTGTTATAGTGAACTGTATAGGACAAAATCAACCTGGCCCATGTTTCGTGCAGTAGAGTATAGTTTTATTTAATGGCATATCAGCATCTGTGGCTATTTTCATGGCAAAAACTGATTTACAAAAATACAAGAGTTAGACAATGAAAATAAAAAACAAAGCAAACAGAAACAGCAATTAATACTTTACAAGATTTTTAACATTAATGTGATGCCTGTTCTGGTAAATTCTTACTTAAAGGAGAACTCCGGCGAACAATGAACCTTTGGTCTAATAAAACGTCGGTACCTAGTCAACCATTCTCTGAGTTTTGTTTTCATGATAATCGAATGTAAAGAGTTTTATCTCTAAAAACTGTTTAGCGTATAATGCTAGTAATGGGGGCATTGAGTAAGTAAAAAGAAATCGCTAGTTTATACCACTAACAAGGCTCAAAATAGCCCCACACTCACACAGTAATATAATGAGGCTCCATACATGCAAAACGAAGCATTGAGAACTTTGTAAGTGTACAGACCGTTTAATAAGAAGATACTTTATGAAGACAGTTCACTTCGCGTATACAGACAGGAGCCATCTTAAAAAATAGTCTCGATAAGTCGATCCCCAAACACCATTCATACAGTTCAGAAGTTCGTTAAACTTCATAGAGTTCAGATCACTCAGCACGACGTTCGTGGTTCGACTTATCAGATCATAATAATAATAATAAGTAAACAAACATCAAAATCACTTCGCTGAGAATAGAACACCACTTACCAGCAGCCGCAAGAGTTGAAGATATCCTCTGGGAATGCGCGATTGCGCGTAGCCGCGCGAAATTATAAAATGCCGCGTGCAGCGTGAGGAATCAGGTGAAAGGTCATCATGTGGGTCATTTTATTTACGGCTAAATTATTATTCATTCATTTTACTACTAGTTAGATGGGGCAGGCATCCACAAAAGTGCCTTTAAATACAAAAAAAAGGAGAGGAAATTTTGTCTTGACAAAAGGGCACTTTGGGCAGCAAGGGGCAAAAGGGCAGGTGCTCGAGCAGTGACCCCAGTGACGGTTAGGTTTAGGGATGGGGTTGAGGTAAGTCATATATTTATATAACGTTAAGTCAACGGCGTTCATAAACACGCTGAAAAGCGATTATGCGTCTTGATAGCACGCCAAAAATGGAAATACGAATTGGCGTGTCATACACACGCTACTTCATGAGATCAGTCTGGCTTTTGAGACTTTAGCTCCCCGACTACTAGAAAGGGGGTTAGTAATTCATCAAACATGTTGTATAGTTCAGCAGTTATACCATCACACCCTAGGCTCTTGTTGTTTTTGAGATTTTTGATCACCTTCAACACCTCCTCTTGCGTAATGCTATCATTTCAATAGTCTCTGTCTTCTGGGGATATAGTTCTACAATGGCCAATAGAGGTCATAAAGGTAGATCGCTTTATGATCGGTCAATGGAGTGTTACTGATATTGACTGAAATGCGGTTCCTCGTTAGACATCTGGAAACTAATCAGTAGTCAATTCTGGATTGTCTTGAGCAGTCTTTATTGGACCAGGTATACTGACTGTCATTTGGAAACTGTTCCCTCCAAACATCAACCAGGTCAAATTTATCCATGAGACACTTTAACACAGAGTTGGGAGACCCTGATCTCCTTGGTGGCCATCTGTCTAACATATTATTCATCGCTATATTAAAATCTCCTCCCACAACTAAAGAGGCAAGAGGGTATTTGTTCAACCAATGTGATATTTTATCCTCTATGGTATCAAGAAGCATGTTATTCTCCAGAGAAGTGTTGTACCCATATATGTTTATAATTACCATTATGAGAAAATGCTTCGAAGAATCTAAATCGGTATTTTGAATATTCCCATTAAAATTGTACCTAAAGATTCCAACCCCTGCTGAGTGCTCTGATCCATGTGCTAACCAGATGTTGTCTCCCCATTGTGACCTCCAAAAACTAGTCGTTGGCTGTTGAGTGACACTCTTGAAAAAATCAAAATCTGTCTTATTTTTCTTTGCAAACAAAAACAAAGCCTTGCGTTTCACACTATTTTTAAGACCCCTGGCATTAATAGACATTAAAGACAAAGACATAAAATAAAATTAGGAATAACCTGAAAGCTGGAAAAATACACAAGATTCTCTCTAAACACTTAGTTAGCAAGTTGTTATAAACTCTGCAATAAAGAAACAAACCCCTAGCAAAAGACAAGGGGCATGTGAGTACATTTTATAAGACAAATCTACAAATTGTACTTTTTTTTCCTTTACCTCTTTTCTTAGGTCCTAACCAAAAAATTATATTCAGCATTGAGAACATTATGTCTATATTTGAAAATAAAAGGCTTATATATCCATATACTGAAGAACCAAATTAATGTTGTCCCATCAGACAGTAGAAAGTTGCTACTATTCATACAACTCATAGGCTAGTAGGTTCTAAGGTTCAGTAGCAGTTCTACAACAGAGGTATTGTGTGAATTATTTGCACTAGTAAAAGTAGAAAATAAATACTTTGTATAGCTTTGAAAACACATTTGGTAACCCTTTGAAAATTCATTTGGTGGTAACCCTTTGAAAATACGTTTGGTGGTAACCCTTTAAAAACACATTTGGTAACCCTTTGAAAATACATTTGGTGGTAACCCTTTGAAAATACATTTGGTAACCCTTTGAAAATATTTTTCGTTTCGTGAATCCTTTTAATTAATTTTTTGATTTTTAATTTTGAATAATTTTTTTGTTGTGCACTGTAGATCGTTTTTTTTTTTTTTTTTTTTTTTTTTTTGCGTTACTTCTGAGATGAATAATCTACCAAGAAGTAGAGCAGACGAGATTTAAGCCATTGCATCTGTAAATTTGCAGAAAAATCTTACAAATCTGCTTATCTTCGTTAAGATTTACATGCATGTACTAGAGCTGGCTCACATATCATTCACTGGTACCCTTTTACCATCAATATGCGCGAAATGTCCTCAGAAACCCGCTTTCTTCCCTTCCTTCCTTGCCTGTTCCACCAGCGGCCACAGTTTGTTCCTGGCATCCTTGACATCTTGGGTCAGGTCTTCGAAGATTTTAATTTTTCTTTCCTTGAGAATGGTCGATGTTCTGGCGTCCTTCCAAATCTTGTCCCTGTGGGTTCGCGATAGAAACTGCACAATGATACGGCGATGGGAACGTACCTCTCCCAAGCGGGGTCCCAGTCTGTGAGCAATGTCTATGGAAAAGGCCAGTTGTTCTGCGATGTCTGGTGACACCTGGCTGAATAGGTCCACCATCATTTTTTTACATTTTCTCCCGCTTGTTCCTTTACCCCAGCGACGTGTAGATTCCACCTCCTCTTGTAATTATCAAGTTCATTGCACCTGTCATGAAGCACACCGTTTTCTTTCTCTAAGAGTCCGACTTTTTTCTCTAGGGTTTCAACTTTGTCTGTTGCTTCCTTTAGTTGTTTCCCCATATATTCGACAGCGTCAGTGACACCTTTTATGGTGCAAGTATTATCTTTAACTGTTGAGCTGAGCTGTAGACCACGCCCCTTCTGGTGCTGGGGGTGGTGCCTATCTGCAGTCAGCTAGTTAGTCACCAGGTGGGAAGAATCTGGTGATTAGGTGTCTTGGAGTCACTCACAGAGTGTTCAGCAAGCTGGAATGATGTGCTGAGGAGCTGGGAAAATGAGATTGCAGGACTAAAGCTTGTTTGAACAAGGAAGGAGTCGGTGAGCATTCGTTTGTGCAGTGTGGTGGATTTTAACATAAAAGTGAATCATCTAATTATATTTAGGGTAAAATGTGTGTATAAAATCATGTGCTAAAGATTGTGTAAAAGAATCATGTGTTTGAATTGTAACCTGAAGTGTTATACATTTAACATTATGAAGGTTTAAAAGCATAGTTAAAGAAATGTATTGTAAAGTTTTAAAGGGGTAAAAAAGCTGCTAGAGTTAAGGTTAAAATCATTTTAGCAGTGCTTTAAAAGTGTCTTTATTTGAAAAGTGTCCTCAAGAATGATGCTTTATTATGGTTACTTTATTGTGTTTTTGATTTACTTGTGTTTGTGTTTAAGGTTTTTACCTGCTTTTGGCCATGACAACTTTAAAATAAAAGAAAAGAAAAGAAAGAATTGATTCCTGGTCATTGAGTAAAATCCAGTCCAAACCTTCAAAAACAAGCATACCCTTTCAAGTGGGGAAAACTACAGGGATAAACTTCACTAGAGTGAGGGAACTTGACATTAACTGTCGCCGACAAACGACTGCAACTTCCTCAGTGTCTCTTGTTGCATTTTTTCAACCCTCGGCTCCATTATCATTTGCAGAACAGAATTGGGCACAGACTGACCTTCGTTGTCTTCAGTTATTTTACTTCTCTTGGCGGCTCGCAGCTTCGGCGAATTTAGCGGTTGCGCCGAGTCCGAGCCCTCCTGTTCCGGTCAAGTTACCTCCATCTCGCCTTCTTCGGCCTGTGTCTGTGGAGCCTTCTTGGCGTATGAGTGCATAATGCTGCTAATATCTTCCTCTTTGTCCATTTTTCAAGAATATAAGGATCAGCTGGGGGCTTCTGGTCGAGTATAGAAGAAGTGACAGTCTGTTTGAAAATTTAGGCGAAGGCGTGGTTTGCGTTAGCTACTTCAGCCAATTTTCAAAAAAAAAAAAAAAAAAGCCGAAAAAGTAAGGAAACACATGGATGAATAGCTTCTTCAAAAAGTCTCTGATTTGTCAAGTATTAGAATAGCATTTTAAAGTACTCAATTTAAGTTAACTGTTAAAAAAAAACGAGGTTTGCTACTTCATATTGCAGAGCGATAACAGAGTGATGTTACCTCAACGCCATCTCGCACTCTCAGCCCTTGCACTGAGCTTCGTGACGCACTTCCGTTTGGAAACAATACATATCGCTTATTTCCGGTTACGTTTACTTTCAATGTACTGCGGTCAATGAGTTGAACAAACACCACCTAAAATGAGTGTCTGTAATAAGATTTTATATTTTGGACATTTTTATTGACAGAAGAAGGGATATTCTGATGTTTAACGTGTGCAGAATTTTCAAAACTCATCGGAACATAAAGTTTAAATCCAAACCAAGCCAATCCGAGAAAGCTGCGGCTGTTAAAAATACGCCGTTATTTCACCACAGGGTGTCAGTGTTCGTCTACACTAGTGACTGCGACGCTGAAATGTGTGAGAACAGATTAATAACATCAGTACGAAACACGAACATTTATTTATTTAGATTAAATATTGTAATCATTCAGTGTCGTTTTTCAATGTCAATCATTTTACTATTACATGTTCATGCCCAAAATGCTTAATTAATATTCAGAGAAGTTGACTGTCATTCTCCTCTAGCTGCATGCGTTCTGATCGTAGGTAGGCACCTCGCATTCATTCATTCATTCATTCATTCATTCATTCATTCATTCATTCATTCATTCATTCATTCAACTATTTTAAAAAGACAGGAATAAAGCACCAATGCACACTTTTTATTAGTCAAATTAATTAAAAAAATGTAAACTCAAGTATACTGTAGAATATAAGTAGGCTAATACGCTGTTCACGAGTTCACACTTACATATAATTTTGAGTGAGTAAGATTCAATGCGTATTTGGCGTGCTGTCCGGAGGGAGGGCTCCGTGCTCGGAATTCTGCCCGAACCCAGAGTACTCCCCCCGTATGTAAGTGATTTTTTAGAAAGAGGAGTGTGCAGGACTAGGAGTGTGGAGAAGGGGTGGAGGAGGGATGCTGCAAACTGCCAATGGATCGAGGTAAGACTGCTGAGTCTATATATACCCTCTTATCATTGGTTGCTGATTGCTGATTGCCGTCCACTCGTGTTAATTATCTGAACGTGCTCCTCCCGAACTTAGTTATTAACAAAACTTCATTTCACGAGTTCACACTTACATATAATTTTGAGTGAGTAAGATTCAATGCGTATTTGGCGTGCTGTCCGGAGGGAGGGCTCCGTGCTCGGAATTCTGCCCGAACCCAGAGTACTCCCCCAAAAGGCTAAAGAGCAGAGGACAGCCGCCGGACTAAAGACCCCCCAAAGAGTGCCAAGAAATGGCGGGCTGGCATCTCGAGAAGGGGCCTGGATGCTTGGTCAGGGAGGCCCGTGATGTTGGCTCACTGCCTGGACTGATGGCCCTTGTTGACTGCGAACAAGGTGTGGTTGTTGTATACTTGTCCAGGAGGTTTTCACGCTGCATCCACTGTAAGACCAAATATTCGCTGAAATGAAAGAGAAAACATGAGTGCTCTACCTGGAATTTTCTCGCTCCGTCCGATGTGAGGCCAATGCTCGCTGGACGGAAAGAGGAAACCTGAAAAGAGGAAAATGAGTGCTTATCCAGGAGATTTTCTCGTACTCTCGTCCACGGTGAGACCGAATGCTCACCGGATGAAAGAGAGAAAATTTAAGTGCTCTACTGGGAAAGCTCTCGCTCCGTCCGCTGTGAGACCAATGCTCGCTGGACGGAAAGAGGAAACCTGACAAGAGGGGAAAATGAGTGTTTGCCCAGGAGATTTCTCGTATTCCATCCGCTGTGAGACCAGCTGCTCGCTGGATGAAAGAGAAAATTAAGTGCTCTACTGGGAAAGCTCTCACTCCGTCCGCTGTGAGACTAATGCTCGCTGGACGGAAAGAGGAAACCTGACAAGAGGGGAAAATGAGTGTTTGCCCAGGAAATTTTCTCATGTCCGTCCGCTGTGAGACCAACTGCTCGCTGGATGAAAGAGAAAATTTTAAGTGCTCTACTGGGAAAGCTCTCACTCCATCCGCTGTGAGACCGATGCTCGCTGGATGGAAGAAGGAAAACTGAAAAGTGGAAAAATTGAGTGCTTGCCCAGGAGATTTTTTCTCACACTGCATCCGCTGTGAGACCAACTGCTCGCTGGATGAAGGAGAAAAATGTAAGGGCTCCTCTGGGAAAGCACTCACTCTGCTCATAAAGTGATGGCGGTTTTTTGAGTGTCTAAGAAAAACGAAAAAGGGTAATTTAAACGTGGCATTGAGTGTGTGAGTGGAACTGAAGGGCTGGTAGCTTATGCGGAAAGCCGAATACATTTAATGAGAATTTCCAGTGTTATGGGGTGTCCGGAGTCGGGGGCGGGTGGGCTGGGATCTTTGGATCCCTTTAATCAGGGTTTGTGAATTGTTTAACTCCACAGAAGTAGTGCCGTACGACAGTTTATGGGAAAAACTGGATTGCCGCTCAAATAACCTTTAATAGGAGATAAAAGATTTGATTGGAAAGAGAAAAATCGGGGGAAGGCAAGTTATAAGAGACGTTATATTTATCGTTTCCTTTCTTTATGTTACCTCCAAGCGGTAATATAGGATTGAAGGGTCCTGGGAGATACCGCTTGGAGGATAAATTTTGATGCGTGCGACGTTAGCTTGGAGACCAAGCTTGCTGGACAGAGGAAATAATCAATTAAGGGTTTTAGCAGGAATAATAATTCTAAATGGTGATGTACTGGAGAGAAAACATCATTGTTATAGCAGTGTAGAAAATAAGCCAGAGGAACAGAGCTCCTGCGGGAGCAGAGAAGAGGTCACTGCTTGAGCAGTGTAGAAAATTATCCAGAGAAACAGAGCATCTGTGGGAGCAGAGGAGACGTCACTGCTGTGGCGGTGTAGTAAATTAGCCAGAGAAACGGAGCTCCTGTGGGAGCAGAGTAGACATCATTGCTGTGACGGTGAAGAAAATTAGCCAGAGAAAAGAGTTTCAGATGGAGCAGAGGAGACGACACTGCTGTGGCAGTGTAGAAAGTTAGCCAGAGAAACAGGGCTCCAGTGGGAGCAGAGGGGACGTCACTGTTATAGCAGTGTAGAAAATAAGCCAGAGTAAGAGAGCTCCAGTGGGAGCAGAGTAGACATCACTGCTGGGGCCGAGTGAAAATTAGTCAGAGAAAGAGAGCTCCAGTGGGAGCAGAGTAGACATCACTGCTGTGTCAGTGTAGAAAAAATAGCCAGAGAAACAGAGCTCATATGAGAATTATTCAGAGAAACAGAGCTCCTGTAGGAGCAGATGAGACATCACTGCTGGGGCCGAGTAGAAAAATTAGCCAGAGAAACAGAGCTCCTGTGGGAGCAGATGAGACATCACTGCTGGGGCAGAGTAGAAAAATTAGCCAGAGAAACAGAGCTTCAGTGGGAGCAGATGAGACGTCACTGCTGGGGTAGAGTAGAAAAATTAGCCGAAAGAAACACGGCTCCTGTGGGAGCAGAGTAGACATCACTGCTGGGGCAGAGTAGAAAAGATTAGCCAGAGAAACAGAGCTCCTGTGGGAGCAGATGAGACATCACTGTTGGGGCAGAGTAGAAAATTAGCCGAAAAAAAAAACGCGGCTCTTGTGGGAGCAGATGAGACATCACTGCTGGGGCAGAGTATAAAAGATTGGCCAGAGAAACGGTGCTCCTGTGGGAGCAGAGTAGACATCACTGCTGGGGCAGAGTAGAAAAGATTAGCCAGAGAAACAGAGCTCCTGTGGGAGCAGATGAGACATCACTGCTGGGGCAGAGTAGAAAATTAGCCGAAAGAAACACGGCTCTTGTGGGAGCAGATGAGACATCACTGCTGGGGCAGAGTATAAAAGATTGGCCAGAGAAACAGAGCTCCTGTGGGGGCAGAGGAGACATCACTGCTGGGGCGGTGGAGAAAATTAGCCAGAGAAACAGAGCTCCAGTGGGAGCAGAGGAGACGTCACTGCTGGGGCAGTATAGAAAATTAGCCGGAGAAACAGAGCTTCAGTGGGAGCAGATGAGACATCACTGCTGGGGCAGAGTAGAAAAATTAGCCGAAAGAAACACGGCTCCTGTGGGAGCAGAGTAGACATCACTGCTGGGGCAGAGTAGAAAAGATTAGCCAGAGAAACGGAGCTCCTGTGGGAGCAGAGTAGACATCACTGCTGGGGCAGAGTAGAAAAATTAGTCAGAGAAACAGAGCTCCTGTGGGAGCAGAGTAGACATCACTGCTGGGGCAGAGTAGAAAAATTAGTCAGAGAAACAGAGCTCCTGTGGGAGCAGATGAGAAATCACTGTTGGGGCAAAGTAGAAAAATTAGTCAGAGAAACAGAGCTTCTGTGGGAGCAGATGGGACATCACTGTTGGGGCAAAGTAGAAAAATTAGTCAGAGAAACAGAGCTCCTGTGGGAGCAGATGAGACACCACTGCTGGGGCAGAGTAGAAAAATTAGTCAGAGAAACGGAGCTCCTTTGGGAGCAGAGGAGACGTCACTGCTGGGGCGGTGGAAAAAATTAGCCAGAGAAACAGAGCTCCAGTGGGAGCAGAGGAGACGTCACTGCTGGGGCAGTATAGAAAATTAGCCGGAGAAACAGAGCTTCAGTGGGAGCAGAGTAGACGTCACTGCTGGGCAGTGGAGAAACGTACCTGTGCAAATGAGCTGTGGTGTGAAGCCGAGCAAGAGCGGGAAGTAGATTGGGGCCTGGCTGGCCGATTATCATCTTCTTGAGCGTAAACAAAGATGCGAAAAAGAGGGGCGATTTAATCTTTGCAGGATTATGCACATCTTTATTAACGTTTCAAAATGGCTTAGGGAACTTTCACCCTGGCAGTTAAGTCCGTAACGGGGAAAGGTTCGCATGAAAAATCGCTAATGTGAACGCCATTATGGGAACCGGGTGCGCACTGGGGTACCGGACCCGAGACTACCTGGAGGAGGTGGTGGTAGTACTGACTACCCAGCACGGACTCGGGTGCGCCCTTGTTCAGGAAATAAGGTATCCTGTGCATGCGTTTTAGCTTATTGTGATGTATTCAGTTAAATGAGTAAGGGATGATAGTGTTGAGGAATTACCCTGGATACGAGCGAGAGTGAGCCTGCAGTGTATTCGAGCATTGTACGTGGAATCAGAGCAACATATTTGTAAATCCACTGTATTCTTACGGGTTCGTTTGCAAGCAGCAGAAAACCACCTTATGCGACACACGTACAATAAACCTGTATTGTTCACTTAACTGCGCATAGTAGAAGCAATTTTACTAAAAATAAATAAGTAAATACACAATATTTACCCACGTTCTGCTTTCCATCGAGCGCCGTGCACGTTTGCAATGACATAAGATGCACGCGAACGCACCAAGGTTCGATAGAATTAAAATGGGTGTGGAACCGGACCCACGCTGCGGGGGGCGTCGGGGACAAATGCGCTCGGACCGCTGCAAACACAGGATACAAACCATATATGGCATTTCACCGTAACAAGCCTAGTGTAAAAGCTCCGTTGTTTCTCATTTATTTATTTGTCATTTCTAAGGGTGGTTCCCTGCCGATTTGTTCGTTCTGGATTAGTAAACCAAATGGTGAAGCTGCGGGTTAGAATTGGTCTGAACTTCTGAAATCTTAAAAGAGGAGTCGATTCCTGTTAATGGAATCGATTCCTAGCTTTGGAATCGACTCTATATTCCTAACGCCTCGGATCGAGGAATCGATTCTTTTTGGGATCGAGGAATCAATTCTTTAGAATCGATTCCCAGCCCTACTGTTTACGTGTGAGTTTTACGCCATAAAGAAGCATCGCGTTTAAGGAACGCAAATCATTGTACAGAAACTATTTATATCGATCACAATTAGTATCCGGATAGCGTAAATGCTCGACATTCAACGATTGAAGCGATGCGAAGTTCAATCAGGGACGCGAAAGTTTTCAGCTAAGCACTCACAGAGTTGACCCGGCAGATGTTTGAGAGTGTGGATCAGCCGGGACTGGATCTGCAGCGTGGCTTAACTTACTTACTGCCTGTTGCGACGGCCGACGCTGGAGGAATGTCCATTCCTTTGCGTTAAGATGGCCGCATTGCCTTGTCCATATCTCTATGGCAGGAATTATTGAATGGTCCGGTTTAAAGATACCGCGGAAGTAGATTGCGGATGTTTCGCCCGGGGTGGCGATGACCCGTTTGTTTGGCCTGACGCCCATGGGATGATACCGGGTTGCGGAAAAGATTCCTAATTCTGGACGAAAGATTCTCTATCGAAAACAGGAAGAGCTAGATTCGGACATGGCCAAATGCTGCAAACTGCCAATGGATCGAGGTAAGACTGCTGAGTCTATATATACCCTCTTATCATTGGTTGCTGATTGCTGATTGCCGTCCACTCGTGTTAATTATCTGAACGTGCTCCTCCCGAACTTAGTTATTAACAAAACTTCATTTAATGAGAAGACAACAGGTTAGTGGATAAATATATTAAGCCTATTTATTATTCAGAATTGAACAGTTAGATAGAAAATATATAGGAACATTTCACCAGGCTCAAGATAATTAATACAGAGATGTTATTGTTTTAATAAATTGGCGTCCATAAAACCTAGTGATAATCTGCATTCTCATGTATGGACGTGCGATGAACACTCTAACCGGAAACTCCCGGTATGTACGCGGAAGTAGTTGTGCAAGTAGTCCATTTTATACACATGCTCATAAAACAAACAAACAACAACAACAAAACAGACATAGCCTACTGTATTTGTTCTTATTGGATCTTAAAAGGGTCAAACTGTTTAATGTTGATCTATTAGGCAGCATGACGCAACAGTCTTATTATTTTAACGGAGCAAGAGTGACCCCTGTGGCTAGTATGCATCATTCACTTTTTTGAGGCCATTTAATTTTACATTAAGGTAGCACTGATTCTTTTTTTTATTCACACTCTATCAGCAACACGCAGCGACAGGATCCCTTTTATTTCAATGGAGAGCGGGCGATTTCCGGTGTCGTGCCAAGGTAACGTTACTTACCCCTGAAAGGAAGTGTATCCCCGCTCGCATTTAGCAGAAGGTGCGTAATTGCTTTGACCACGGTAAATGAAACTATACCATGTGAATTGTTTAAGTTATCGTTTTATTACAGTTTTTTTCAATTGCTTACACACTAAAATTAAAACTTTCCCACTATTAGCAAAACCTACACTCAAGGACCAAAACACCAGCCTAGATTTGCACAATTGTAAGCACGTTGTCACCTTCACCCTTTTTGCAAAACATTATACACATTATTTGTAAAACTCTACACACATCTTCACACCTTAGACCAGGGGCGGTTTCTTCATTAGGGCGATTGGGCGACGCACCACCAAAGTGTGAATCACATTCAAAAAAACAAAAACAATCTCATTCAACCACAGAGTTACGCTGCGCTAGCTGTCATAGCCTCTGGATATAGTCCAATCAGCGTCATGTCACGTTCTGTGGAGTACCGCCTCTTTTTGGGCGATTTCACTCTGGCTGAGAATCGCCCAGAGTGTTCCCATAGACTTACATTCAAAGATGTTTTTTTCGAACTGCAGGCACTGCAATGCATTCTCTATGGGTTCCGGGAGGGCTCGCACAAACGTGCTTACATCATCATACGTATCCTTAACTTGTGCAGCGATTGGTGGGAACAGACATACACTATTAAAAATCTTTAAGATTAAGTGACAAATAATATTTTAAAATAATTTTGAATCTAAACAACAACAATAAAAAATGAAACACATCTTTATTATCTTTATGAAATTAATAAAAAAAAAAAAAACGAGAGCGAGAGAGACTGTTGGGACATCTCGTGAGTTGTGGCTACAGACAGTTGAACTTGAACAACAACGTCATCGCGAACGCAGTTATTAATTCTATCGTGGGATTAAAAGAAATACCATTCAGCCGTCGTAGTAATCAGGATAAAATGACAATTAAAGAGTTAGGGCCACCAAGACCAAATTTAAAGATAAAACAAGTATCTACAAAGGGCGGGAAATCATATCATAGAGGATTCTCGAGGAATTGGTACGAGCGGATAAAATGGCTAGCAGGGTGCGAAGTAGCTAATGCTTTATTCTGCTACCCCTGCATTCTCTTCCATCCTGAGAACGGGACGGACATCGCATGGACAACTACAGGTGTCACCGATATGCATCATCTCTCCGAGAAAGTGAAAAAACATGAAACATCGAAGGTGCATATGGACAGTTGCCTAAAATTGGCGGCTTTCGGGAAAGTCAATATTGCCACACAGTTGGACGACAGTTACCGGATAGCTGTACGTCGTCACAATGACGAGGTTAGTAAGAACCGACACATTCTTGGCCGTCTCATCGACTGTGTTAAGTTTTGTGGCCTGTTCGAATTAGCATTGAGGGGCAAAGATGAGAGCGAAGGCTCAAGCCACGCTGGCATTTTTCGTGGACTGGTCAACTTGGCAGCATCGCTTGACGAGGTGTTTGAGGAGCACTTGAAAACTGCCACAGTCTTTAAAGGTACATCAAAGACTGTTCAAAATGAGCTTTTGGATTGCATGCTGTCAGTCATCAGGGAGCATATAATGGAAGAGGTGAAGTCAGCTAGATTCGTAGCAATTCAAGCAGATGAGACTACTGACGTTTCTACACAGACTCAGTTAGTGCTTGTGTTGAGATACATTGACACGAACCATGCTGTGCAAGAACGTTTCTATGAATTCATCCCCATCTTGAATACAACAGCCGAGTCGATTGCCAGTGTGATTCTGGAGAGGCTGAACAGCCTTTTCACTGATGATGACAGAGGCAAACTCATCGCGCAAGCATACGACGGGGCAAGCTGAATTTGATCATGCAGCAAGCTACATCTCAAACTCCAGCAGTTAGAGTATTCTTTTCTGATCTGAGTGGCATTACCAGCTTTTTTACCCGGTCACCAAAACGCACTACTATTCTCGACGAGATTGTTGCACGAAGGCTACCAAGAGCCTCATCCACAAGATGGAACTTTAATAGCAGAATCGTGAACACTGTATGCGAGAACCTAGATGACCTTATTGAGTGTTTCAGCTGTATTGCGACTGACAGCTCCTTTGATAGCAACACGGTGAGGGAGGCATCTGGCTTTCTGAGGATGCTGCAAGATGAAGACTTTCAGTTTTTTTCTGCATCTGTTTCATCAAATCATGCCTCACGTTGACGTGATGTACCAGCAGCTGCAGAAGAAGAACATTGATGCAGTCTTCATCAAACAAGCCCTCCAGAACTTCACAATGAAAGTGCAGTCCATCAGGTAAGGTCATATCATACCTTCTCAATATAGGATCATGGCATTTAAAAATGTATGATATATGGTACCAAGATTTAGACACTTAAAAGTGGTGAACTAATTTAATCATCTGCATCTTTGGAAATTGTAATGACTTTGTCTGTAACAAAGTTTAGCAATCTTTTGAAGTATTCTCAGAAAGTATATCTAAAACAGACTATTTGTGTTGCTTCTGTTTTTTTAAGACATGAATAAGCATTTTCAATGACATGAGATTATTCATAAAACATGTTTTATTCATAAAAACACTGTTGATCTATCTGTGTTCAGGGACCAGAGCTCATTTCAGGAGCAAGTAGTAACAGGAACAACAAGATCTAGGAGGGGCTTGGGAGCAGACGACAAGCAGAGGCTGTCTAAAGAGGTATTTATTTCTGACCAATACTCCAGTGTTGGAAACTTTCACTTTATTTTTACAATCAGTTTAGGAACGGATGGGAGCAGTCTTTTTTACTCCTAGCATCATACTTTGAAATTTGTACATTCCATTCGACAACCAACACAATTTTTATCCTACACAGCAATGATTTAGTCAACAATATTGTTTGTCGCCACCTAGTGGAATCTTTAAGAAAAGAAACTCTGAGTGGACTGAAATTACATTTACTGGTCAAAAACCCTTCTCAAACTCCATTTGAGCTTGAATTTTGGTAAAATGTTAATTAACATAATAACACACACACAAATCATCGCTGTTGTATGTCCAAAACTGTTACTTTTCAGGAAACAAAGGAACCTGTTTCCCCCCCAAATAATTTCCAAGCTCTTAATGTTTTTCATTGGTTAAATATTTGTAAAACACATTGATGGATGTAAAGGGTGACCAATAGTATTAATTTTTGAAAAAATATGGAGATATAAAATCTTTATGTACAAGATATACTTTATATACCTTTTATCTCTGTTTTTATATTATAATAATTTATTTTATAACTAAAATAAAATGTATTTATTTTGTCAGGTCTGCGACACAATCTTGATCCACACCAAAGAAAGGTTTGCCTTTACCGACCACCTTGTAAGTGCCACGCTGCTACAAGGAGAGCTGTTTCAACAGCATGGCCATACATTCCCTGTTGAGGCTCTGAACATCACTGTCAGGGCATACCCGATGTTAAATAAAGCGAAGCTGAAGACTGAACTGTCTCTCATTATGAGAGTCCAGAATTCAAGGGCTGCTCTGGTGCACTGGCGCTGTACCAGGTTTTGCTGAAGTACAACCTCCAGGATACTTTTACAGAGACTGTTGCTCTATTGAACATCCTAATAACCACTCCTATGACAACTGCTGAAGCTGAGAGGTGTTTCTCAACCTTAAAGAGAATCAAGACATTCCTGAGAAATGTAATGGGACAGGAATGTCTGAATGCACTGGCTATGCTTTCGATGGAGAGGGATCTAGTCAGGAACATGCCTGCTTTCAATGAGAAAGTAATTGATCACTTTGCTACATTGAAAGAGAGAAGAGCAAAATTTCAGTATAAGTAAGCAGTGTATTAAAGGGTTAGTTCACCCAAAAATGAAAATTATGTCAGTAATTACTCTCATTTTGTCCCAACCCCGTCAGACCTTCGTTCATCTTCGGAACACAAATTAAGATATTTTTGATTCAATCTGAGAGCTGGATCACTCCTCCATAGGCTTCTAAAGGACTGAAACTTCCTGGCCCAGAAAAGTTATTTAAGAGATCGTTAATATAGTCCATTTCAGTCCTTTAGAAGCCTATGGAGGAGTGATCCAGCTCTCAGATTGAATCAAAAATATCGTAATTTGTGTTCCGAAGATGAACGAAGGTCTGACGGGGTTGGGACAACATGACGGTGAGTAATTACTGAGATAATTTTCATTTTTGGGTGAACCATTTCTGACTAAGTGAGTAAATGTGAGTAAGGAGTAAAGTGAGTAATGTGAGTAAAGAGTAAAGTGAGTAATGTGAGTAATGTGAGTAAAGAGTAAAGTGAGTAATGTGAGTAAAGAGTAAAGTGAGTAATGTGAGTAAAGAGTAAAGTGAGTAAAGAGTAATGTGAGTAAAGAGTAAAGTGAGTAAAGAGTAATGTGAGTAATGTGAGTAGAGTAAAGGGAGTAAATGTGAGCAAAGTGAGTAATGTGAGCAAAGTGAGTAAAGAGTAATGCGAGTAAATGTGAGTAAAGTGAGTAAAGAGTAAAGTGAGTAATGTGATGTAATAAGTGTAATAATAGTGAGTAGAGAAACAAGAAGCTGCTTAAGCTGTTAATTTATCCATTGCATGGGTGGACCTTGTCCTTATCAATCATCCAAACATTTGCCCCCCCCCTGAGAGATTTTGCAGGAGCCGCCACTGCCTTAGACACAGATAAGGATTGTGAGGTTACTTCCTTGTCATTACAAAGCCCCAGTTTGCCATTGACCACACTAATGAATGAATTGGATATGCACATCCACCAGGTGTGGAAGCACACATGTGCTAATTTGAAAATGCAGCACTCAGGTGTGCTATAAAAGGCAGCAGGTGAGTTCACCTGTCAACAAAAATGGAAGGATCTACAAACCCAATTCCATAAAAGTTGGGACACTGTACAAATTGTGAATAAAAACAGAATGCAATGATGTGGAAGTTTCAAATTTCGATATTATATTTAGAATACAACATAGATGACATATCAAATGTTGAAAGTGAGACATTTTGAATTGCCATGCCAAATATTGACTCCTTTTGGATTTCATGAGAGCTACAAATTCCCAAAAAGTTGGGACAGGTAGCAATAAGAGGCCAGAAAAGTTAAATGTACATATAAGGAACAGCTGGAGGACCAATTTGCAACTTATTAGGTCAATTGGCAACATGATTGGGTATAAAAAGAGCCTCTCAGAGTGGCAGTGTCTCTCAGAAGTCAAGATGGGCAGAGGATCACCAATTCCCCCAATGCTGAGGCAAAAAATAGTGGAGCAATATCAGAGAGGAGTTTCTCAGAGAAAATTTGCAAAGAGTTTGAAGTTATCATCATCTACAGTGCATAATATCATCCAAAAATTCAGAGAATCTGGAACAATCTCTGTGCATAAGGGTCAAGGCCGGAAAACCATACTGAATGCCCGTGATCTTCGGGCCCTTAGACGGCACTGCATCACACACAGGAATGCTACTGTAATGGAAATCACAACATGGGCTCAAGAATACTTCCAGAAAACATTGTCAGTGTACACAATCCACCGTGCCATTCACCGTTGCCGGCTAAAACTCTATAGGTCAAAAAAGAAGCCATATCTAAACGGGAACCAGAAGCGCAGACGTTTTCTCTGGGCCAAGGCTCATTTAAAGTGGACTCTAGCAAAGTGGACAACTGTTCTGAGGTCAGACGAATCAAATTTTGAAGTTCTTTTTGGAAAACTGGGATGCCATGTCATCCGGACCAAAGAGGACAAGGACAACCCAAGTTGTTATCAGTGCTCAGTTCAGAAGCCTGCATCTCTGATGGTATGGGGTTGCATGAGTGCGTGTGGCATGGGCAGCTTACACATCTGGAAAGGCACCATCAATGCTGAAAGGTATATCCAAGTTCTAGAACAACATATGCTCCCATCCAGACATCGTCTCTTTCAGGGAAGACCTTGTATTTTCCAACAAGACAATGCCAAACCACATACTGCATAAATTACAACATCATGGCTGCATAGAAGAAGGATCCGGGTACTGAAATGGCCAGCCTGCAGTCCAGATCTTTCACCCATAGAAAACATTTGGCGCATCATAAAGAGGAAGATGCAACAAAGAAGACCTAAGACAGTTGAGCAGCTAGAAGCCTTTATTAGACAAGAATGGGGCAACATTCCTATTCCTAAACTTGAGAAACTTGTCTCCTCAGTCCCCAGACGTTTGCAGACTGTTATTAAAAGAAGAGGGGATGCCACACAGTGTGGTAAAAATGGCCTTGTCCCAACTTTTTGAGATGTGTTGATGCCATGAAATTTAAAATCAACTTATTTTCCCCTTAAAATTATGCATTTTCTCAGTTTAAACATTTGATATGTCATCTATGTTGTATTCTAAATATAATATTGAAACTTCCACATCATTGCATTCTGTTTTTATTCACAATTTGTACAGTGTCCCAACTTTTATGGAATTGGGTTTGTAGAAGAAGAAGAGTGGGAATACGTAAGAGGGGGAGCTCAAAGAGGAGATGAAGGAGGAAGAGGAGAAGGAGGTAGAGGAGGAGGCCCAGGTAGAAGAAGAGGAGAAGGAGATAGAGGAGAAGGAGGTAGAGAAGGACCTGAAGGGTTGATATAACCTGAACAAAGAAGATGAGGACCAAACTCGACTCAAGAAATCCGTGCAAAACTTATTGACCATGTTATCAACAATGGACTGACACTGATGGAAGCTGGACAAAGAGATCAACCAAATCTCAGGAAAAAAATCACAAATCACACTCTTAGAAGAAGAGGTTCTATATATACCTTACTGTAAAAGGTTCTATCAGTGCTACGTATTTGGAACCCCTAAAAGGTTCTATACACTCTTAAAAAGGGTTCCTCTGGGTTCTACATAGAACCCTGGGGTTCCATATTTGGCCAATAGAACCTTTTACCAAAAAAATGGTTCTATATAGAGCCATTTTGGAGTTCCATATATGAAGCGGGGGATGGAACCATTTCTGGTTCTAAATAGAACCATTTCTTCTAAGAGTATTCTTGTTGCTAAGGGTATTCTACTGTATGAACTTCATGCAGTAATTTTTATTTGTCTACAGATTTTATTTTTGTCATTGATTTCATTGTTGGTTGATTACAGATTATGGTAAGAGATACTGTAAATAAATACTTGAAATATAAGTCTGCAGATATCACTATTTTTTTTTTCATCTAAATTATCCCTTAAATAACAATGTCTGGTCAAAAATCTAGCACATGATATTTCCTAAAAATAGTTTTTATACAAATGTGTTTTTTATTTATCACGGCAGTGTGAAACTGGCTGCAATAGTGTCTGATCATTGAGGACTGTGTTGGTTAAATGAAAACTGATAGCATTTTTACATATATGTGTATATCTTTTGACTGAAGTGTGTATGTTTTGACAGAGGTGTGTCATTTTGCAAACAATCTAGGAATTATGCCAATTGAGTGTGGTGTTTGGATAATTGTGATTATATTTTGAAACAAAGAACCCGATTTTCAAAATTGTGTGTAAACAATTGAAAAAAACTGTATTGTTCTTTTATCGACGAGGTTTAGCAAGACAGCTATATCACATGGCCCATCTATAAAAAAAAAAAATATTTTATTTTTCTGTAGGCTACGATCGAACTTCATGCACTGAATTGATCAATTCTCACGAGAATGTATAAAGTTACAGTAAAACCAAGACGACCATATCGTTTCACAAGCAAACAGCCTGTGGATATAAAATTGTTTTGGATCCCCCCTCCTCCTTCCATGGTGAGTTATTTTCAAAATGATTCAATAAAGCATTGCACCAAAAACATCGGCTGGTCATGACATAAAAACGATTTTGAAGTCCATATTCACTGCTGTTATTAGACATGATGTGAAGTATTCACAAAATAAAACACTTGATGATAGGCCATCATCTGTAGATTTTGGAGGGGATGATACATATTTTGGCAGGTCAAAAATACGGTCTGATAAAAATCTGTATCCCACTATAACTTTTGTCAGGAAACAAGAAATGTGTTCATATCTGTTACTAGACATGATGTGAAGTATTTACAAAATGAAACACTTGATGATAGGCCATCATCTGTAGATTTTGGAGCGGGGATAGGCTACATATTTTTGCAGGTCAAAATACAATCTGAAAAAATCTGCATCCCACTATAACTTTTGTCAGGAAACAAGAAATGTGTTTATCATAGGCGTCATTTACGGCGGGGACGGGTGGGACATGTCCCCACCACTTTTTTTGCCAGGGTCGATTTTGTCACCACCACTTTTGAAACATCTCGCGGCACAGATCATGTACCAATACAAATAAAACATCTCCAGTTAACAGCATTCATTTCATTTGTTTTTTAAATAACAGGTGATCTAGTACTGAAATGTGTTGTCTTCTCTCGGAAACGCGCTTCAATCCGTTGCGGAGATTCGTTCCGGTGAAATCACAAATCAAAATGCACACAAACGTGTCTGTCCCTGTTTCTCATGGGTTCTAATCCGCTCTCGTATTTTTTTCCCTCATCAAAACATGTACAGCCACTGATAAACATTATATCAATTCAACCACTGATAAACATTATTGGATGTGATGAGGGGAAAAAAAAACTATACGAGTGTGGATTAGAACCTCAAACCTCCCGAGTCTCGACACGCTAGGCAAAAAATTTTACCCCTAGACCATCACCGTGCACATTCAATAAAGGGCATAGCCTATATACTGTGTATACTTACTATACTCGGACATTGTGCTCATTTTTATTTATGTACATCAGGAAGCTACAGGACATCGTCTTTCAATACATGACCTACTCGAAAGAGAAAAAAAGAATGAATGCGTCATTGTACCCAGCACTTTTGAAAATGCCCTTCCGAATACGTCTCTGTCCCCAGCACATTTCAAACCAAACTGATGCCCATGGTGTTCATATTCACTGCTGTTACTAGACATGATGTACAGTATTCACAACATAAAACACTTGATGATAGGCCATCATCTGTAGATTTTGGAGGGGGATACATATTTTTGCAGGTCGAAAATGCAATCTGTATCCCACTATAACTTTCACGAGTTCACACTTACATATAATTTTGAGGGATTAAGATTTAATGCATATTTGGCGTGCTGTCCAGAGGGCTCCGAGCTCGGAATTCTGCCCGAACCCAGAGTACTCCCCCCGTATGTAAGTGATTTTTTGAAAGAGGAGTGTGGAGAACTAGGAGTGTGGAGAAGGGGTGGAGGAGGGATGCTGCAAACTGTCAATGGATCGAGGTAAGACTGCTGAGTCTATAGCTGTGTCCCAATGTGAAGGCTGCATCCTCCGAAGGCCGTATTTGAAGGCCGATTGCGTCACAGCCACGCGTCGAAGGACGTCACAATTCAAACTAGGCTGCATCCGCGAAGGACGCATTTGAAGACCGATTGCATCATCGCGGTGGGATGAAGGCTGTCCTAATTCAGTTATGCATGTCGCTACTCGATCCGTACCGGAAACACGATCTGTACTGCGCATGTGCGAGAACGAATTTTTTCTGCCACTTCCTGTCTTCGTCAATGTTTTTACGACAACTGTCACAACACTCACTAGTCACTACTTGATCAGTACTTTTCCGCCCTGATTTGTACTGTACTTATCCTGCATGTGCGAAAAAAATATTGGTTCTTTTGCATTTTATGTTAAAATTCAAGAATTTCTCTTAAAAGGAAAAATGCCTGCTACGTTCACACCGGACGCGAATAGGGCGTCAGGCGCGAATGATTTCAACGTTAAGTCAATGCAAAGACGCTTTACACGCGTTAAAAATTCCTGCGGCGCGAAGTTCGCGCGAATTGAGCGTCTGGCGCGTGAAGCGCGTTACGCGCGAATGATTCAGTTAGTGCCATTTGTGCATTCACGCGTTTGATGCGAATTCACGTCTGCCGCCCGAGTTGAAAAATCTGAACTTTGGCGTGAATTCGCGCCGCGTTAACCAATCAGGAGCCTAGCTGCTTGCTCACGTGGTGAAGTGTCTGGACGCTTCAATAAATTATTTTGTTAATATGACTAAATGCATGGTGAGATTATGCACAACAAAGCAAATGTTTTATCACTTAAAACATTATTTCTATATACGAGACATGTTCATTTTGTATTGTTATTCATTCCATAGCAAGATTATATGAAATAGTATTATGTTGTAAAGACAATCAACATATGTGCATAAATTCGTGTCTGGACGTGAGAGAGAGAAAAAAAATCACAGGAGAGGTTAATAACTTTTGAAGGCTGGCTCTATTTATCATCAAAACAAAAATAAATGACAGCTAGATCAGATGGATGAGGGCGAGGGTGATCCTTGCTCCGATGCGGGACAACATGTCATCAAACTGGGCGCGTGACAGGCGGAAGTACCGCTGACAGCGGCCGTCATCCAGCGCAGCTCCTGGAGCGAGCAAATGGTGAAACTAGCCAAACGGTTCGGCTCCGAAGGGTCCGGTGGACACAAATATACGGCGACGATGATCCCCACCCCGCTGTTCTGCTCTCCAGAGTAAATACAGAGCGGTAACTCTCTTGATGAATGGTCGACATAAAAACAATGGCCGCCAACGGATTTCGATTCTGACGCGCGTCACGCGCGTGAATTTCGCTTCAAACTTTTGTTTTTACGTGCGCCAGTTTCGCTCTTGACACGCGAATTACACAAAGTGGTCAAGCGTCAAACTAGACGCGCCAGGGGCGAATTTGACGCGCGATTCGCGTCCGGTGTGAACGTAGCATAACAATCACGAGGAGCGTCGGAAAGTGAGACGGTCGTCTGCGAATTTTATCGTCAAAGGTAGCTATGACTAAGGCTTAAGGACGACACATTTGGCTACGCATCGACGCATAATGGCGGCCAAAGCGTAGCGAGCCATGCGGACGCGTATGCGTACTGATGCGTTGACTATGTAACGGCCCTAATGGTTTTCACATAATACCAAATATGTTAAAATGTGTAAAGTGTTAAATAACAATAATAAACTCATGCTTCAAATCGAACTTTTATCAATTTATTTGTCAGAGCTACCCAATCGTAGCACACTGTATTGGTGGGGAAACACGCCAGCATCTGATAAAAAGTTATCAGCCAGCTGCTCCCTGACAAGTGCCGCTCTCCGGGAGGGTCTGCTGCTGCCGACCGAAAACCGTTGTCCGTCGACCATGTTCTGGTCCCCCACAACGTGCCTCCACTCCACTCTCCAGGCTGGACCTCTCCAGTGTCAGGCGTCGCATCCACAAAGGTGGCGGGCATGTATCTGGCACGTTCAGTGGATGCCAGAAAGTTGTGGAGAGCCACGCACGCCTTCACGAGCTTCACCCCTTTTTCAGATTTGCAGTGAAAAATCTACTATCCCCTGTTGCGTGACCGGTGTATTGCATTTTACGCATCGCCCGTGACGCTTGCGTTTGCTTTAACACTATGAAAGGGAGCGCGTCGCTCGCGTCACTCGCGTTGCTTTCTCGTGTAGCTCGCGTTGACTATGTAACGGCCCTTAGACTAATCCAGGAGTAGGCTTTAGTTCAATTGTGTTGTGTAACAATATATCATAATACAAAAATCCAACTATGTATCGTGTGTAGTGACAATGAATCGTGGATAGTCCCCCCAAAATAAAAATTACTGTGTGAGGAAATATATATATATACATACTATGCTCTGAGTGTAACCCAAGCGATGCTCCGGATTCTTTAAATGTGTCTCTCGACTTGCAACTATGCAATATTGTTATTCTTTCCCTTCCTTGAGATCTAATATCTCAATTAACTGTCTACTAATTAACTGCAAGCAACACCATTTGGTAAGTATAAACAAATAATAACATTTATTCACACACAATAAAATAAATATTTAAACAAACAAAAAAACCCTTGTATTGAGTCTATAAACTTCAAATATAAATCAACCCTTGTCTCTTATTTTCTCTTTCACAAAAATAGACTCAATTCACTTTCACTCTGTGACTTTAAGATAAACTAACTCACTTTAAATTATTTCACTAGATTGAAAACAAAGTTAGGAATAACCTTTTCAATTACATCACATAAATCTCAAATAACACTTTTGAACACTTTTGTGAAATGTAAACACTGTACCGTACCCTTTCAGTGATCACTCGTTTATGCGCGCGCACACTCACACACACAATTGTAAAAGTCACCACCCAACCCCCGTTGCAGGCCTGTATCGTTGCTAGAGTTCGCTGTGGCCTAGAAACAACAAATGGCCTCTTCACTCTGTCGAGCAAACAAAACAAAACCAGATCACCTGAATTCCTCCGTCAGCAAACGACTCTCAGCAACTCTTCATCCACCACGAGCACCTGCACACACTGGTGTTACTGGACCCATCGCCTCACCATCTTCTTCCCCGACAGCAGCAAACGAACCCCAGAGCTCATCCGATCTAGACCCGCTCTGATCAAAGTCCAGCGAACCGGTGTCCTCTTCACACGGATACAATAATCAACGCGCAGTCCGCATATAAATGTCCGTGATTCTACCGCGTTTCCTTCAGTGTATTTTATCCACACTATGAAAATAAAGAGCTAGACGAACTCCTGTTTGGAGTAACTCTTTCACAAATATTTCTGTGTTGTAGAAAAGTCCGAACTGAATAAATGCACAAATTAAATACTTATACAGCACTTAGATTACATTTTTTCTCCTCAGCCTTTTACAACACCCGCTTCTCTCTCCTCTCTCTCAGAATCTCTCCCTCTCATCCAATCCAAAAACACCCTCTGAATAAAGAGGGCGGGATAAAACACACAACATCCAATGAAAATAAAATAATACAAGAATGCTAGGCAAAAGCACATTTTCCCCTAGTGCATTACAGACAAACTTTAATCTCCCTCATCATTATTAAAGCAACACATCCCCGTTATAATCTTATTCAAGTGAAACCCTTTACATCACTTATAAATCCTACAAATGAACTTCTATTAATGACTGATACTATTGTTTAATCAATAATTCCCTACTTACTCAGAACTATTTCTGTAATAATCTCAGAAATAAGATTTTAATAACCTTGTAAGGAATATTAATAAACCACCTGGGTTACACTCTCCCCCTACTAAACTACTCATGTCCTCATGAGTCTCCAATTACAACTGTAGTAGGACTTCAGGTTTTGGATTCCTTTTCTCCTGACCACATTGTTCACAGGTGGCCATAGTCACTCCTCTTTTTAGAAGACTCTTGAATCTTCACAACCATACCCCTATACACAATAGTCAAAGGCTTATCAGAGGGCTTTCCAAGTTCATCATAACTCAACTTCTGAACTGGTTTAATCCTCCTCTTCAGAGAATTCCTTCCTCTCTCAATCTCATCTTCTCCACTTGCAACATTCACAGTTTCAATTCCTCCTTCTTCAGAAACTGAATCCTCAATGTTCCCCTCCATTTGAGCATCAGACTCCACTCCTCCAGTCAGTTCTACCTGAACAGGATCCTCGTGAGACCTATTAGGGCTCGGTTCGTTCTCCCTCCCAGTTGACGGAAAGGACAGTCTTTCAAGGTTCATAGTCCTTTCAACTGGATAATAAACATAATCACTACTGTCACCACTCTCAGAATTCCAGTCCACTGATTCACGATTCCCCCTTTCATGATTCATGACTTTCTTCTGTTTTCTTTCCACAGTTTTAGATCTGGTCACCACACGGCGTGAACTGTCCTCCCTCTCTGAAGGTAAGTTTAATCGCACTCCCTCACCAATCGGCAACAAGTGATCTCTGTGCAAAGTTCTCACCCCTCCGGTTCCAGTCTTCGGCTTCACCCTGTACACAGGTAAATTTTCCAGCTTCTCCAGAACAAGGTAAGGTACTGAACCCCACTTATCTCTCAATTTCTGCTTCCCAGTTGTAGCCAAGTTTTTCACCAGCACAGAGTCTCCTTTTCCCAGCTCACAGAACTTCACTCTCCGATCGTAGAGTCTTTTGTTCCTCTGCTCCGTTTTCTGTGCATTCTGCAGTGATAACTCAAATGCTTTTCTCAAATCCTCTTTCATTCTCTCTACATACTTCACATGCTTTTCTCCTCTTCTCCCGTCTCCAGCACTTCCAAAACGCACATCAATTGGAAGGCGAGCCTCTTTCCCGAACATAAGGTAGTAAGGAGAAAATCCAGTAACTTCACTCTTCGTGCAGTTATACGCATGCACCAGCTGACTCACACTCTGACTCCATATCTCCTTCTTAGAAGCATCCAAGGTTCCTAGCATGGATAACAATGTCCTGTTAAAATGTTCCGGTTGCGGATCTCCCTGAGGATGATATAGCGAGGTACGAGACTTTCTGATCCCCAGAATTCCAAGCAACTCCTTGATCAGTCGGCTCTCAAAGTCTCGACCCTGGTCAGAGTGTATCCTAGCAGGTAATCCGTAATGAACGAAGAACTTCTCCACTAGGATCTTTGCGACCGTCAGTGCCTTCTGATCTCTGGCAGGATACGCTTGTGCATAACGTGAAAAATGATCAGTTACAACAAGAACATTTGATACTCCTTTCAAGTCTGGCTCAATCGATAGGAAATCAATGCAAACAAGATCCATTGGCCCTCTGCTTGAAATATGATTCAAGTACGCAGATCTTTGCGGCAATGTCTTCCTCGCAATACACCTCCCACAATTCTTCACATATCTTTCCACTTCCATGGACATATGCGGCCAGTAAAATCTGTCTTTGCACAGCTCAGTCGTTCTCTCAATCCCCAGATGACCCGACTCATCATGTAGAGAATGCAAGACTTCCTGTCCGTACTTTCCAGGCAAAACCAACTGTAATTTCTCTCCTCCAAGAGAATTCTGTGTCACTCTGTGCAACAGATGATTACGAATGACCAACTTTTTCCCTTGTTTCCGCAAGAAAGTCTCCAACACATCTGAACTCTTTGTTGTTTTCAAAAACTTTCCAAACTCCACATCTCGCATCACTGTGCCAATGACCGGATCTTCCCTTTGGGCCATTCTCAACTCCTGGTTAGTCAACGAATCACTCTCATTAGTGTCCAAACGAATTGGGCAAACATACAGTTCTGGAACACTTTCAACTCCAACACCCAACTGATCAACCAGTCTGTCCTCCCCTTCTTCAGCTGAGTAAGTACTCCTCACATGTCCACAAATAGCTTTTACCCCAGATCTAGGGATATCCATCCAGATGGTAGTTCCATCTGTATCCGCAGGAAAACGTGACAGCACATCAACCCTCCATCATTCTCGCCTGTTCCAACCAGTTCTCGAAACTCTCCTCTCCAACCGGAATAGGAATGATACCAGAGAACATCCTTAATCTTCTGTAAGCATTTGAATCTCCAGAAGGTTTTGTCTTCTCCAGCAGATCACCAACAGCACGAATGATGGACTCAGGCGATGCAGCAGTCGAACCAGACGAATGGAACAATGATCCCACATCACTCATGGATTTTCCTTCCTCACGAAGAAATTTTTTCAACTTCTCTGCGAAATCAGAAGCATGTAGATCAGCCGATGCTACAATAACTCTCCATGGATCTTCACCATCCGCTCTCGGCAACTCAGCTGGTATGCGAGATGAGTCAATTTTCTCTCGGCATTCACACAATACCATCACAGTATTTGGAGTTTTCCCCGCTTTGGAGTCTCTTACTCTCACTTTGCCAACAGCTTTTATGGTTTGGACCGCTTCTTCAATGAATGCCACCTCCATTGTTGATGGTACCCCATTAACATGATAGCATGATTTTCATCACCAAAGCTTCCTCACTCCACTCTTTAAGTTCAGCAGCCAACAGTTCATCACTCTTGAACTCCATCTTGAAGCAGAAAAGAGTAAGAAACAACTACTTTAGTCTTCTTAAATCTTCAACGGGATCTCAGGAAAATAATAATTTATCCCGGACGAGCCCCCAAATTGTGTAGCGCCCCCTATGCTCTGAGTGTAACCCAAGCGACGCTCCGGATTCTTTAAATGTGTCTCTCGACTTGCAACTATGCAATATTGTTATTCTTTCCCTTCCTTGAGATCTAATATCTCAATTAACTGTCTACTAATTAACTGCAAGCAACACCATTTGGTAAGTATAAACAAATAATAACATTTATTTACACACAATAAAATAAATATAAACAAACAAAAAAACCCTTGTATTGAGTCTTAGTAAACTTCAAATGTAAATCAACCCTTGTCTTTTATTTTCTCTTTCACAAAAATAGACTCAATTCACTTTCACTCTGTGACTTTAAGATAAACTAACTTCACATTTCACTAGAATGAAAACAAAGTTAGGAATAACCTTTTCAATTACATCACATAAATCTCAAATAACACTTTTGTAATGTAAATGTAAACACTGTACCGTACCCTTTCAGTGATCACTCATTTATGCACGCGCACACTCACACACACAATTGTAAAAGTCACCACCCAACCCCCGTTGCAGGCCTGTATCGTTGCTAGAGTTCGCTGTGGCCTAGAAACAACAAATGGCCTCTTCACTCTGTCGAGCAAACAAAACAAAACCAGATCACCTGAATTCCTCCGTCAGCAAACGACTCTCAGCAACTCTTCATCCACCACGAGCACCTGCACACACTGGTGTTACTGGACCCATCGCCTCACCATCTTCTTCCCCGACAGCAGCAAACGAACCCCAGAGCTCATCCGATCTAGACCCGCTCTGATCAAAGTCCAGCGAACCGGTGTCCTCTTCACACGGATACGATAATCAACGCGCAGTCCGCATATAAATGTCCGTGATTCTACCGCGTTTCCGTCAGTGTATTTTATCCACACTATGAAAATAAAGAGCTAGACGAACTCCTGTTTGGAGTAACTCTTTCACAAATATTTCTGTGTTGTAGAAAAGTCCGAACTGAATAAATGCACAAATTAAAAACTTATACAGCACTTAGATTACATTTTTTCTCCTCAGCCTTTTACAACACCCGCTTCTCTCTCCTCTCTCTCAGAATCTCTCCCTCTCATCCAATCCAAAAACACCCTCTGAATAAAGGGGGCGGGATAAAACACACAACATCCAATGAAAATAAAATAATACAAGAATGCTAGGCAAAAGCACATTTTCCCTAGTGCATTACAGACAAACTTTAATCTCCCTCATTATTATTAAAGCAACACATCCCCGTTATAATCTTATTCAAGTGAAACCCTTTACATCACTTATAAATCCTACAAATGAACTTCTATTAATGACTGATACTATTGTTTAATCAATAATTCCCTACTTACTCAGAACTATTTCTGTAATAATCTCGGAAATAAGATATTAATAACCTTGTAAGGAATATTAATAAACCACCTGGGTTACATATATATATATATATATATATATATATATATATATATATATATATATATCAGAGTTTTTGTGTAAGTGCTACATTAAACTACTATATAACGTTGATTATAATGTATAATAATGCAATGGGTAATATTTGTGGTTCCTGATAATGCTAAACGTCTTATGTTACCAGAATGTTAAGCATATTCGTCTAAAATAATCAAGTATTTCCAGCTTAAAGATTGTAAAAAATTATAAATATTTTTATTCTGGTGGCAGCATTGTCCTTGGGTTACAAACACCAAGTCCAAGCCTATTCATTTAAACCCACATTGTAATATCAATGTTAGCGTTTTAATCAACATTTTGTGTTAACCTAGTGCTTGTAACCCAAGGACAGCGGTAACACCAGAATAATAATATTCATGATTCTGAAGCTGAAGATATAGAATTATTTTAGACGAATATGCTTGCTCTCTTTCACTGAAAAGATGTATTTAAAATAATGTTGGCCACTTTTTACTGGTAACATCAGACATTTGGCATTATCAGGACACACAAATATTCACCCAATGCATTATTATACATTATATTCAACATTATATATAGTAGTTTAATGTAGTACTCTCACACAGTAATTTTTATTTTGAGGGGACTATCCACGATAAGTATTGTTGCGTTTTTGTACTGCGATATATTGTGGCATGATATATTGTTACACCCCTAGTATTGTTACACCTAGTGTTTATAAACATGCCTTAGAAAAATTAACATTACTGGTGTGTATTCTGAGACAAAAAAAATGGCACTGACATATTTTAAGATGTGTTAGTCACGATGTTGCTTGCTTTCAGTTAAAATAGATCAAATATGCATTTTACTCTCTGGGCCTAGTCTGTGTGAAACTGTTGGTAAAAGAACCAGAAGATTTTATAAGAAAAAAAATAGAAGAGAACTGACTGACTGGTACAACCTCTTGTGCTAAATGGACAAATTTGTTTAAACCCTTACGAAAAATAATTGCAGTACAATGAAGTACAACTGCAGTAAAACTGCAGTTCAAAGCAGTATAACTGCAGTACAATGAAGTACAACTGTAGAATTGCAGTATTAACGAAGTATAACTGCAGTATAGATACAATGTGACTGTAGTACATTGAAGTGCAACTGCAGTAAAACCACAGTACAAAAAGTAGAACTTCAGAATAGTGAAGTAAAACTGCAGTACAACTGTAGATTTGCAGTATTAACAAAGTATAACTGCTGTAACGTACGGACAGAGACGGTCGGATCCATATGCAGCACTTTATTCAAACAAGCAGACATGAACACAGGCAAACACTTAAACAAAGGGGCAATCCAGAAACTCGTGGTCAAAACAGGCAAAGGTCGAGGCAGGCAGCACAGGTTCGTGAACAGTCCAGGAAACAGGCAAGGGTCAAGAGTCCAGGGAAACACGGAGACACAGAACAGGGAAGAACGCTCGGAATTGCACGCTTACAGTGTAACAAGACTTCGCAAGGGACACAGGGAAAACTCAGGCTTAAATAAGGAACTCAATAACCAATAATGAAACACAGCTGAACATAATGAAACACAAAGAGTCCAAGGGGAAACAAACATGGGGAGAGGGTGCCCTCTAGTGGCTCTCGAGGGCACCACGGCTGCTGATCGTCACATAACCCCCCCTCTAAGGAGCGGCTTCCAGACGCTCCTAAGAGCTCCGGGGGGAGGTCAACGGGGGCTGGGATGGAGGGCCAGGCCCATGGAGAGGCAGGAGGCCAGGCACATGGAGAGGCCTGGGGCCATGGAGCGTGGGTGACCAGGAAGGAGCAGGACGTGATGGCGACCAGGGCGGAGCAGACACAGGCGAGGTCCATGACAGCCTCGCCTCCATGGCCCTCACGGACTCAGAGGTCCATGTCAGGATCACCTCCATGGCCCCCACAGAGTACCTACTGCCCCCCCCCAAAAAATACTTGGGGAAATTCCCGGGAGGAACCTCTGGGTGGTGAACGGGTACA
The DNA here is from genome assembly GCF_016745375.1 of Pimephales promelas. The sequence goes on from NW_024121765.1 coordinate 18,505,855, forward strand.
GGAAAGGCCTCCCGGAGCTTGAAGGGTGCAGGCAGAGCGAGGCGCAGAGGCGGGGCCGGCAGAGCGAGGCGCAGAGGCGGGGCCGGCAGAGCGAGGCGCAGAGGCGGGGCCGGCAGAGCGAGGCGCAGAGGCGGGACCGGCAGAGCGAGGCGCAGAGGCGGGACCGGCAGGGCGAGGCGCAGAGGCGGGGCCGGCAGGGCGAGGCGCAGAGGCGGGGCCGGCAGGGCGAGGAGTCTGGGCACGCTCACCGGGGCCTGGCGAACCAAACGAGTCCTCCTTCTCCTCCTGCGGCGGCGCGTCACAGGGCTAGACACACTCGCTTGGCTGGACAACTCACTCACTTGAACTGGAGATGCAGCGCTCACTTGAAGAGGAGATGCAGCGCTCACTTGAAGAGGAGATTCAGCGCTCACTTGAAGAGGAGATTCAGCGCTCACTTGAAGAGGAGATTCAGCGCTCACTTGAAGAGGAGATTCAGCGCTCACTTGAAGAGGAGATTCAGCGCTCACTTGAAGAGGAGATTCAGCGCTCACTTGCAGAGGAGATTCAGCGCTCACTTGCAGAGGAGATTCAGCGCTCACTAGAAGAGGAGATTCAGCGCTCACTAGAAGAGGAGATTCAGCGCTCACTAGAAGAGGAGATTCAGCGCTCACTAGAAGAGGAGATTCAGCGCTCACTTGAAGAGGAGATTCAGCGCTCACTTGAAGAGGAGATTCAGCGCTCACTTGAAGAGGAGATTCAGCGCTCACTTGAAGAGGAGATTCAATTACTTGAACTGAAGACTCACTGGACAGACTGAATTCAACACTGGACACACTTGATTCACTCGGCTCAGCACTTGACTCACTTGACTCGGCACTCGATTCACTCAGCTCGGTATTTGACTCACTTGATTCACTCAGCTCGGCGCTTGACTCACTCGAGTCGGCTGGCACGCGCTCAAACTCCGGTTCGACCCGCGACACCTCCGCTGTCTTAGAAACAGCACTTTTAACAGGGCCAGTGCGGGATACGGGCTCGAGGGGTCCGACATGATGAGTGGTTTTGGCAGGAACGATATGCTTAGAAGCGCCTCTGACGGTCCTTAAGGGAGGATCAAACAGTTTAGCGAGCTGAGGCTTATGCGGCGTGCGGAGTGAGTGAGAGAAATCCGCCGCATACGAACCTCCCCGGCGCAGGGAAAAGAGCAGTTCCTCGAGACCCTCCTTTTCTGCGGGGAGTTCAAAAGCCTTTCTGAACAGGGCGGTAAACACGTTGAAAGGAGGAAACGACATCCGACCTGGTTCCCAAAACGTGCCTGCCCACTCCAGAGCCTTTCCAGTCAACAGTGAGCAGATGAAAGAAACGCGGTCGATATCCGAGGCGTATAACTGGGGCTGATGACTCATGTACCAGCTGCACTGCTGCAGAAATCCTTCACACGCTTCAGGTGAGCCATTAAACTTCTCGGGAAACGGCGTACTGGAATTACTGCATGCGGTACTCACACTGGGTTGCGGTGGAACAGGTGCAGCGGGGGTTTGGGCTTGATTAGCCGCTGTGCTTGAGCTCTGCGGAGACCATGATTGCACGGAGCTAGCTAGTTCCTCGAGGAGAGAAGTTAGTCTCGCCATCAGAGAACTATGAGAGGCTAGCATTGAAGAGCGGGTCTTGACCACGGCGGATAGATGCAGAAAGTCTGCTGGATCCTCGTTTGGCGAAGTCTTCTGTAACGTACGGACAGAGACGGTCGGATCCATATGCAGCACTTTATTCAAACAAGCAGACATGAACACAGGCAAACACTTAAACAAAGGGGCAATCCAGAAACTCGTGGTCAAAACAGGCAAAGGTCGAGGCAGGCAGCACAGGTTCGTGAACAGTCCAGGAAACAGGCAAGGGTCAAGAGTCCAGGGAAACACGGAGACACAGAACAGGGAAGAACGCTCGGAATTGCACGCTTACAGTGTAACAAGACTTCGCAAGGGACACAGGGAAAACTCAGGCTTAAATAAGGAACTCAATAACCAATAATGAAACACAGCTGAACATAATGAAACACAAAGAGTCCAAGGGGAAACAAACATGGGGAGAGGGTGCCCTCTAGTGGCTCTCGAGGGCACCACGGCTGCTGATCGTCACAACTGCAGTATAGATACAATGTGACTGCAGTACAACTGTAGATTTGCCGTATTAACAAAGTATAACTGCAGTATAGATATAATGTGACTGCAGTACAACTGTAGATTTGCCGTATTAACGAAGTATAACTGCAGTATAGATATAATGTGACTGCAGTACAACTGTAGTTTTGTAGTATTAACAAAGTATAACTGAAGTATACAATGTGACTGCAGTACAACTGTAGATTTGCAGTATTAACAAAGTATAACTGCAGTATAGATACAATGTGACTGCAGTACAACTGTAGATTTGCCGTATTAACGAAGTATAACTGCAGTATAGATATAATGTGACTGCAGTACAACTGTAGATTTGCCGTATTAACGAAGTATAACTGCAGTATAGATATAATTTGACTGCAGTACAACTGGGTGTAACCCTGTGTAATAATTTGCAAGGTTTATTTTGTTTATTATTTTTAAAATATATGTTGTGTACCTATATAGTTCATGGGCATGTTATAAATGTATATGGTTGTGGATAAGTTATGTTTACTAAGTTAATGTTATATTCATTTGTATTATTTTTGTATTTGGTCATTTCTATTGTTTATCCAATCAAATTCTCTAGTCTATGTTGGGTGTCCAGTCAATTCGGTAGATTAAGGTAAGGGGGCGGAATGACGGAAGGGCAAAAGGGGAACGAGGAAGAATCGGGAGAGCACGAGGGAGAAGAGCGTGCGATCATCTGGTGTGATATTGTTTCATAAAAAATATAGTATAACTAATGCTATAATGTGATGCAATAGTTAATGTAGTTAGTGTGTTGTCAAAACGAGAACAGAAACTTATACTACAGAGACGGGGACTGAACAGTGTCTATCTCGCTCGGATGGATTGTGTGTTTAGTTGGCGAGTCGTCAGCGTGAGGATTCGTGGCAGTTTCAGATGATGATGATTCCAGATGACTTGTGAGTTGAACGTGAGTGCTCGGAATTCCTTTGGCCTTAAGGAAATCGCCGCGATCGTGGGGTTGACGGACATCTAACGTCGTGAGGTGAAACACGCTCTTCTGATTGGATTAAGGTATTTTTGTTTCTCTGCTCAGTGTTGAGTGAAGCGGTCTTTTATTTTATTTTTTGACCACAACGTACCCCAGCTTCAAACAGGCCTGCAACATAAAAAAATGAAAGACTTACAGATCAAATAAGGTGTGAGCTCACATATTGCCGGCTTAGTATTTGTTTGAAGAGTCTTTCGAGTTGAGAGAGTTTGGGGACTCAAATTTAAAAGGGTACCAACAAAAGAGGGTAACAAATACTTATTTACAAAATGTGAATATGTGAAATGTGTATTTTATTTTATTTTCTGTATTCATCTGGGTGAATTGGTGACATTCCTGTTTGAATTGTTAAAATTGTTATTTTATTTTACAACCTGAAAAAATTCTAAAACTTGACCTTTTATTTTTTATTTTTATCTAGTAAATTGTTATTTACAGTATACTTGAGTGTTTTTTTGAGTGTCCATATAGTATGAGGTTTTCTTTTATTGGACAATTACTTTGTTGACTGAAGATAAATCCTAAAATCCTTATTCTTTAGTGTTGATGTGATTTTAGATGATAGTGAGAGTTTTAGGGACCCAAGGAACTAAGTAACAAACATAGTTACACAATATAGGATAAAGTGAGTAAATAAGCACACTTGGCTCACAATAGATTTGATAAAACAGAGTTTATTCATACGAACCCTGAGCGCTCCATCATCTATATATATAGGAAAGGGAAAAAAGCGCTACATAAATTGGAGGCCCCGCTGGGATCCTTGTGTGTCCCGTCACAGTTGTGTGCTGTAAAAGAAGAAACAAAAATCACTCTCAGTGATCATCTAGTTAGCACAGTGTGACCATGACTGCATATTCTATATATCCTGGGCTGGTGGATGAGCTTAAAGGATGGTGTCGAGGAGAAATGCTTAACGAGGCACATGCATTGATGGTCATTGTCCCTGAAGATGTAGATATTTCTCAAATTGAAGAAACTCTCCAATCTGTTAAATGTCTGGGGCGAGTGCGTGTGAGAGGACGCATGTACAACTGCAAACTGAATAGTTTGACTGTTTTATGTGAATGCAAAGAAGTTGTAGACCCTTCTAAAGTCCCTCCTGACATATTTCCCACAGGCGGAATGGTAGCCTGGCCGATTGTCATGGTTACACGAAGTCCAGTTTCCCCGAGTGCTCCCTCTAGTGGAGAGCAGAATTTTTCATCTACAGCTGTGGATGATAGCAAGATTCAGGAATTGTTGGGCGCACATGATGGCTCGGCTGAGTCCATTATTCGTGCCGTGGGGGATCTGTTATCTAAAATAGAAAAACCAGTGAGCGATAGCAGCAGTTACCGTAGGCTCCGTGTTTTTTCTGGGGCTGTGCCAACTCCTGCCGGAGAAGAGCCTTTAGAACATTGGCTAGAGCAAGCTCGTCTTATGGTAGAAGAAAGCGATTGCTCAGATAAAGAAAAAAGACGTCGGATTATGGAGAGTCTACGAGGTCCAGCCTTGGCAATAATAAAAGCTGCTCGTGTAACCACTGCTGATCTCAAGCCAGAACAATGTTTAGAAGCCATTGAAAGTGCCTTTGGTTCTGCTGAATCAGGGGAAGAGCTGTATATTGCTTTTCGGTTGATGCAGCAACAGCCCAGTGAAAAACTGTCAGACTTTCTTAAAAGGATGGAACAGGCGCTGACCAAAGTCATACAGCGAGGTGGTCTGTCAGTTGCAGCTGCAAACCGTACAAGAGTGGAACAGTTACTTCGAGGAGCCATTGCTGCTGATCTCATGTTGGTTAATCTTAAGTTGAGGGAAAGGAAGGAAAATCCTCCATCCTTTTTGGAGCTTCTGAGTGAGATTCGCAGTGAGGAAGAATACGAGGCATCTAGGGCTAAGTTAAACTCCACTGTGCATAAAATCCATGCTAAAGCAGATGTAGACAGTAAGCAGACAGAAATTCAGACTTTAAAAACTGAGTTGAAGGAACTGAGAGCTATGGTTGCTTCTATGGCAGCCACCCCTCATGGAGCTGTGAAAGAAGAGGCACCTGTTGGTCCAAGCATGAAAGCTACCACCTTAGAAAGTTTTCCAGATCCTGAAGTGACTGCGCTGAAAAAACAGGTCAAAAGATTGCAGCAGAAAGTTCAAAGTAACAAGCCCATTGCTTCTGTCGCCTCCTTGCCTGTGGAGACGTCTAGAAATGTCCCTGGCACAAGTAAGCCGACCCCGTACAGTGAGCCAGATGAATATTACTGCTACCGCTGTGGAGAAAGTGGACACTTCGCCGCAAAATGCAGAAATGCGGAAAACCAAGCAAAAGTTGTTCGAAGATTAATCCAGTCGCTGAAAAAAGCCAAAAGTAGAGACTTTCATTCATCCGAGCCAAAACCCAGTACAACGAACTGTTCAGTAAAGAGGAGTGCAGTAGACATACAAAAGCAAAGGCACCTTCCAGAAGGGTTGGTTGGTCCAACGTCTGTTGTTCAGCTAAAGGTGAACGGACATGAATGTGACTCCTTATTAGACAGTGGCTCACAAGTAACCATCATCTTCGAAGCTTGGTACAAGCAGCATCTGTCTGATGTTCCCATTCACCCTGTCACAGGTTTGGCCATTTGGGGTTTAAGTGAGTCCAGTTACCCATATTTGGGTTATGTGATGGTAGATGTTGAGTTCCCTGCCAAAATCACAGGAATTCAGGAAACCCTTTCAGTCTTGGCCTTGATCTGCCCGGGACCCTGTAGTCCAGACCAAACACCAGTTATTTTGGGCACCAATGCTAACCTTTTTAAGCGCTTGGCTCGTTTGTGTAGAGAAAGTAATGGAGTGGACATCGCACAAACTTTGGGCATAAATGTGGAGTCAGTTTCGGGAGAATTGTCAAGTGACCCTGCTAAGATCTCTGGTGAAGATGGAGTGGGCAGTGTAAGGTGGCTTGGTCCTGGCGCTTTGTCCTTGTCCCCAGGAGGGGACTGTGTGGCGATCTGTAAGGTGGAGTTAAATGAACCTGTAGGAGAAGAGGTTCTGTTGGTAGAGGCTTCTCCAGAGGCCACTCTGCCAGTTGGGGTGTTACTGCAGCCCATGGTAGTGCCACATTCTGAGATGGATGTCCACCATTTCCCAGTACTAATGCACAATGAATCCCTGAAGGACACAGTGATTCCAGTGGGAACAGTGGTTGGTCATTTACACCCAGCAGATCCAGTAACATCTGCCCCAAAGACAGGAGAGTTTGATGCAAACCTCATTAACTTTGGAGATTCCCCAATGCCTGAGACATGGAAACAGAGGCTAAGGCAGGCATTGTTGGAAAGAGCCAATGTGTTTTCGCTACACGAGTGGGACGTTGGTTTGGCGAAAGGAGTGGAACACCATATTCGGTTATCTGATTCTAGGCCATTTCGTGAGCGCTCTAGGCGTCTGGCTCCTGCAGATATTGATGATGTTCGGAGACACATTCAGGAGCTTATGACATCTGGCATCATCAAGGAATCACGAAGCCCTTACGCCTCCCCTATTGTAATCGCCCGAAAGAAAAATGGAAGCGTAAGAATGTGCATCGATTATCGCACACTTAATGCTCGGACAGTGCCTGATCAGTATACTACTCCGCGGATTGACGATGCATTGGACTGTTTGGCAGGGAGTAGATGGTTTTCCGTCCTTGACCTCAGAAGTGGCTATTACCAAATAGCTATGTCTGAAGAGGATAAGGAAAAAACTGCCTTTATATGCCCCTTAGGATTCTATCAATTCGAGCGTATGCCACAGGGCATTACTGGGGCACCTGCGACTTTCCAACGCTTAATGGAAAAAGCTGTCGGGGATATGAACCTGCTTCAAGTCCTTGTATACCTTGATGACTTGATTGTCTTTGGAAAATCGTTGGAAGAGCACGAAGAAAGACTTCTGAAGGTCCTGGACCGACTAGAAGAAGTGGGACTGAAAGTGTCATTGGACAAATGCCAATTCTGCCAGACTAAGGTCAAGTATGTTGGACATATAGTATCTGCCGAAGGCGTTGCAACAGACCCGGAAAAAGTCAAGGCAGTCAGCACATGGCCACAACCAACAGACCTTAAATCCTTGAGATCTTTTCTTGGCTTCTGCGGATATTACCGTAGGTTCATAGCAAATTACGCTGCAATTGTCCGCCCTCTTACTGAGCTCACTAAAGGTTATGCCCCTACCCAGCGAGGTAAAAAGTGGGAAAAAGATCGATCTAAGGCTTACTTGAAAGAGTCTGAGCCCTTCGGAGACCGATGGAATCAGTCATGCACCGATGCCTTTAAGCAGATCATTGAGTGTCTCACTAATGCCCCAGTCCTAGCTTTCGCAGACCCTTACAAACCCTACATTTTGCATGTAGATGCCAGTCTAAAAGGGCTAGGTGCTGTATTATATCAGGAGCATTCATCTGGTCTGCAGCCTGTGGCATTTGCTAGTAGAAAACTGAGCAATTCAGAGCAGAAATATCCTATCCACCAGTTGGAATTTCTTGCCTTGAAATGGGCGGTCGTGGATAAATTCCACGATTACCTATACGGAGCTAGATTCACAGTACGTACGGATAATAACCCCCTCACGTACGTTCTTACCACAGCTAGACTTAATGCCACAGGACATCGTTGGCTGGCTGCATTATCCACCTACAACTTTGATGTGTTGTACAGACCGGGCAAGAACAATATTGATGCAGATTTGCTGTCTCGTAATATGGCAGATGACGAAAAAAGAGAGGGTTGGCAAAGCATCTCTGAGACTGATGTGAGGTCCATATGCCAACAGGTTCATGTTGACTTGAAGCTCAACAAATCACCTAGGTATGTAGAGCAACTAGCAGCCTCACCTGAGTGTATCCCTGATGCGTATGTGTTCCCTGTTCAACTGGAATGTGACTTCTTGGAGCAGAAATCCATAGCTGATTTGGTGAAAGCCCAAAAGAATGATGTTGTTCTGAGGAAAGTAATTGAAGCTCTGAAGCAAGGGACGTGGCCTACTGAGGTAAAGGTGAATTCTGAATTGTGGCTCATGAAACGTGAGGAGAATAGGCTTCTAATTAAAGATGGTTTGCTTTTCCGAAACAGTAAAACACCTTCTGGAGAAGAAGTTTCCCAGTTTGTCCTGCCTGCTGAATTCAGAGAGGATGTGTGCAGGTTGTTGCACGATGACATGGGTCATCTGGGGATAGAAAGAACCACCGATCTCATCAGGAGTAGATTCTACTGGCCCAAAATGGCTTACGAAGTGGAACAATACATTAAAAACTGTGGGGAGTGTATTACGCGCAAAACACCATGCAGTAAAGCAGCTCCTTTGCACCAAATTACCAGCAATGGACCAATGGATCTGGTCTGCATAGATTTCCTCTCACTTGAGTCTGACTCAAAAGGAATAAGTAACATTTTGGTAGTCACAGATCATTTTACCCGGTACGCACAGGCGTTTCCCTCAAGGAATCAGACAGCTCGCACCGTAGCCAAGATCTTAGTGGACAAGTATTTTGTGCATTATGGCTTACCTGGGAGAATCCATTCCGACCAAGGGCGAGACTTTGAGTCTCGTTTAATCAAAGAGCTCTTGTTACTTCTGGGGATTCGAAAATCTCGTACCACTCCATATCATCCTCAAGGTGACCCTCAGCCAGAGAGGTTCAACCGTACATTGCTCTCGATGTTGGGAACCTTGGGACATGAGAAAAAACGTCAGTGGAGTCAGCATGTGGGGTATTTGGTCCATGCATATAACAGCACAAAATGTGATGCTACGGGATACTCTCCCTACTATTTAATGTTTGGGAGGGAAGCAAGACTCCCTGTTGATCTTTGTTTTCAAACATCTGCTGATGGAACCGAGGAAAAACAACATTCTCAGTATGTTGCCAAGCTGAAAAGAGACCTAAAAGAAGCTTATCAACTAGCCTCAGAAGCTTCGAACAAGGTGCACCAACGAAACAAGAGAGCTTATGACAGCAGAGTTAGATTCCAGATCTTGGACATTGGGGATAGAGTGTTGTTGAAGAACCTGGGACTGAGAGGAAAACACAAACTTCAGAGTCGATGGAGTTCTTTCCCATATGTTGTGGTTGACAAAATGCCCAACTTACCAGTGTATAAGGTGAAACCTGAACATGGTAGAGGAGTACGAACTATCCATCGAGATCACCTCTTGCCCATTGGACAGTCTGTGAGAATGCTAGAGAGTCCAGAATGTGCATCACCTGAAAAGGCAAGAAAACATGCAAATTCAAACCAAAAACACAAAAAGGTGTTAAGCGAAACCCAAAACCACTTACCTGAATTGACAGAATCCTCAGAGTCAGAGTGTGAAAAGATTAGTGTGCCTTACCAGAAGTATGTGCATAAGTTGTTGAAGAATAAGATGACCAGGGTCAGATCTCCTGATGGCAGTGGAAATGAGCAAGAAGCTGGTGAAACTGATCAGGAGGAAAGTGATCGGGGTGTGGAAGAATGCACTGACAACGACATTGTTAGGGAATCGGAGTCAGAATCAGAAATTGAATCGGACACTGTGACTATCTCTGAAAGGAAGAGTCCAAGACCAAAAGCAGTTATGCCTACTAATCAGAGATCCCATAGTAAGAGACCTGTGAAGCCTGTTATAAGACTGACTTATGACGAACCAGGAAGAAGTAGTGACCACCCCATTGAAATAGTTCATAGAGGGGTCATTATTAAATTAGGTCAGAGTTAAACTAACAGAAGGAACAAGGCATAGACCCTAAGAGTTTGATTTAAATGTCTGATGAGGACATTCAGACAATTAGAAAGGGGAGGGTGTAACCCTGTGTAATAATTTGCAAGGTTTATTTTGTTTATTATTTTTAAAATATATGTTGTGTACCTATATAGTTCATGGGCATGTTATAAATGTATATGGTTGTGGATAAGTTATGTTTACTAAGTTAATGTTATATTCATTTGTATTATTTTTGTATTTGGTCATTTCTATTGTTTATCCAATCAAATTCTCTTGTCTATGTTGGGTGTCCAGTCAATTCGGTAGATTAAGGTAAGGGGGCGGAATGACGGAAGGGCAAAAGGGGAACGAGGAAGAATCGGGAGAGCACGAGGGAGAAGAGCGTGCGATCATCTGGTGTGATATTGTTTCATAAAAAATATAGTATAACTAATGCTATAATGTGATGCAATAGTTAATGTAGTTAGTGTGTTGTCAAAACGAGAACAGAAACTTATACTACAGAGACGGGGACTGAACAGTGTCTATCTCGCTCGGATGGATTGTGTGTTTAGTTGGCGAGTCGTCAGCGTGAGGATTCGTGGCAGTTTCAGATGATGATGATTCCAGATGACTTGTGAGTTGAACGTGAGTGCTCGGAATTCCTTTGGCCTTAAGGAAATCGCCGCGATCGTGGGGTTGACGGACATCTAACGTCGTGAGGTGAAACACGCTCTTCTGATTGGATTAAGGTATTTTTGTTTCTCTGCTCAGTGTTGAGTGAAGCGGTCTTTTATTTTATTTTTTGACCACAACGTACCCCAGCTTCAAACAGGCCTGCAACATAAAAAAATGAAAGACTTACAGATCAAATAAGGTGTGAGCTCACATATTGCCGGCTTAGTATTTGTTTGAAGAGTCTTTCGAGTTGAGAGAGTTTGGGGACTCAAATTTAAAAGGGTACCAACAAAAGAGGGTAACAAATACTTATTTACAAAATGTGAATATGTGAAATGTGTATTTTATTTTATTTTCTGTATTCATCTGGGTGAATTGGTGACATTCCTGTTTGAATTGTTAAAATTGTTATTTTATTTTACAACCTGAAAAAATTCTAAAACTTGACCTTTTATTTTTTATTTTTATCTAGTAAATTGTTATTTACAGTATACTTGAGTGTTTTTTTGAGTGTCCATATAGTATGAGGTTTTCTTTTATTGGACAATTACTTTGTTGACTGAAGATAAATCCTAAAATCCTTATTCTTTAGTGTTGATGTGATTTTAGATGATAGTGAGAGTTTTAGGGACCCAAGGAACTAAGTAACAAACATAGTTACACAATATAGGATAAAGTGAGTAAATAAGCACACTTGGCTCACAATAGATTTGATAAAACAGAGTTTATTCATACGAACCCTGAGCGCTCCATCATCTATATATATAGGAAAGGGAAAAAAGCGCTACATGTAGATTTGCCGTATTAACGAAGTATAACTGCAGTATAGATATAATGCAACTGCAGTAAAACAGCAGTACAAAAAGTACAACTTCAGAATAGTGAAGTAAAACTGCAGTACAACTGTAGATTTGCAGTATAATGAAGTAGTAGCAATAACTTCAGTTCAGTGATACACTTTAAAAAGTGATAGACATTTTTTGATAGAGAAAACTAATCATTTTTTTTTTATCTTTTTGTTTTTATTGGGCTCTCAGGCAATGATATCAGTTTTGCCATTAAAAAGTGAAATTACTGAACCTAAATAAAGGAGCAAAAAAAGACAAAAAAAAGTTTTTGTTTTTTGCATCTGAAGTCTTGGCCTACCAATATTAAACTGTACTGCAGTTCTGCTGTTTTGTGCGAGACATAGCCCATGTGACCACCCAGATAGCAAACTGACATTGAATCAACGTGGAAATATGACATCGAAACAACGTTGATCTGACATTGTTTTGCTCATCGAATTAACGTTGAACCAACGTCAGACGCGTCATTCTTTCAAAACTAACGGAAAATCAACTTGAAATCAACGCGTTGTTTCAACGTTATGAAAGCAAACCAATTTTCGATTTCATTTAGCTTTGAAGAATGCCGCGTCTGACGTTGGTTCAACGTTAATTCGATGAGCAAATCAACGTTGTTTCAATGTCACGAGAGACGTCGTTTCCACGTTGATTCAATGTCAGTTTGCTGTCTGGGCAGAGCTTCCTTCGCGCGCACGCGCCGCGGGCGTTGTCCTGACAACGAGTCTCGAGAGCAGCTGATGCTCATTACTGTCAGTCAGCGTCTTTCCCAAGCGAGTGGCCGCTTGAGGCAGGCTGCAGAAGCGAGTCAAATCTGTATCTCCCCCATGTTAAAATGCCCAACTTTACAGCAGAAAAAAACATGATTACAGCCTGGAGCAAAAAGTGGCTTTGGTCTATAGAGCTCATTTTCCCCTTCATGACAACTGTGAGGGGGGTGAATTTTTTTACAACTCATCTGTTTAAATTATATTTAAACCTTAAAGTTCTGCATAATTAAGGGCGTGGCCACTTGAGTGACAGGTGGATTCTTGCAGCCGCTTTCACTGCTAGTCGTTTGTCTGCTGTCTGTTAGCGTCACCCTCAGCTGTGTTTGTGCTTTTCTGGATTATTTCATACAGTTTAATACATGTATTATACCTTCGCCCGTGCAAGCCGTTGGATTCCGTCGTGTTGAGTATGGAGAGAATAACCAGCGCTGTGTTTCCAGCTGTTTCCCTCTCATGCACTAATGGATGTCTGATGATTTCAGTGCTTTCTCTCCGTCCATGCAAAGATGCACACCCTTGAATGAGCGCGGATTTCTAGTTCATTTACTTGAATTTCTGAGGTAATATCTTTGGTTTGACCCATCTGAGAAACTGAGAGGCGGCCAAAATCAGATTGTAAAATGGACTGAATTAAAGCTCTTTACGAACTTGACGTGAGATGCCGACTGACGTGTGCTTGCCTTGAATCACCGTCACATGCACAAGCTTAGAGCAATATTGTAAGTAATTAATACATGTTTAACTAGCAGAATAATAATGCATCACGATGCGATAGTTGACTGTATGTTGTGAGAAATGTGTGTGATCTGTTATGTACTCCTTGTGAGATTAATAAAGTTGATAAAAAAGGAAAGTAAATAGTCTCACTTTTAGTTACGTCTTAACTATTATAATATTTCGAAGGGCAAAACATGAACTTTAACCATTGGCTTTACTTTTTCAATCAGCTGTCAATTCAGCGCGAGGGAGTAGAGCAGTAGCATAGCATTAGCACCTCAGCTCCACCCGCGTCCCGCCTCTTTGCCCATTTTAATTTATCCGGTAGTGACGAGAGGTGACGCACTGCCAAGATGGCGACGGCCGGCCACGCCCACTTTAGGCCTCAAAAACGCTCTTCAGAAACTTATGGGTGACGTCACACTACGTCCATATTTTTTTACAGTCTATGGTCTTTCCGTGTAGTGTCTGCTCCATAAAATATGGTTTGGTTGATTTCCTCACTGAAATTATCGTTCATATAGGTTCATATTTATGAACTATCACAATTAAAACACAAAGACATGACAGCATTACTCGTGGTGACGACGGTCATTAACAAGTGGAATGGAAGAGAAGCGTTTTCTGGAAGAAAAGAAGTTCATTGCGCGAGGCCTTGTCAAGTCATTCAGCTTAGAGGTGAGTAAATTATAACATATAATGTCCTCATATTTCTCTTTTTTTATTTTAGATTGGTGTAAAAAAGACTTTACGTATATGTTGTTCAGCCCGGTGGGAAAATTAGAGGAAACGCCGCTTCTATTCTGTAATGTTAGTTTTACCATTCTCCGGTTTAACGTTACACTGTTTAACGTTAGTGTTAACTGCGTCACAGCAGATTGTGTAGTTAGTTAGTTAGTTAGTTATTTTTATTTAAGTGTCTTGCACTTACATGCCCAGCCCAAATGGGCTTAGAAGACACTAATTACATAAAACATACACCAAACACAAGATGACCATCATACAAAAAAAAAAAACAAAAAAAACACAAGAAGATCACCAACACAAAAGGTACATACAAGGCACATTACCATAATTTTCTCAATATAAACAAACAAAAAAACAAAACAAAACACGACAACGTCAAATTATATCAGGATATAAATTTCTTTGCCTAAGTTTCCACGCCTTATCCACATATCTAGCCAAACTACAGATTTCATTTTCAAAGAGCCAATTCAACATATCCCCATCCATCATCCAAAACATATCAGGCTTTTTACATTGAATCCTCTCAAAAAACTCACTCTTAATTCGTGATATAAAGGACAAAAAAACAAAAAATGCCATTCATCCTCAACAACCATTAGATCACATAAACCACATAGTCTATCCTCTTCTAGGACACCTTTATAGCGCCCCACCTCGATCTGTAAGGGCAACACCCAAGCTCTGAGCTGGGCACACAAAGACCTCTGCGATCTAGTTAGCCAGCATTTGACATAAGGCTCTGCAAAATATTCATTCTTAAAGTGAACGTAACTTCTCAATTTAGGCTTATTTAACACCTGCCGTAACCATTGTTCTTTATAAGAGTTAAATAAAAACTGCCTGACCTCAGATATATTGCATTGTAAAGTATTTGTAAATATATACTGTATTTTTACTGATGAGAATATTTCAAGGACATCCATTGACCAAGGATAATTATGAGCTTTATCCCACTCAAAAACTTTCCGAGTAAGTCTATCTTCAGATAATCTTGTAAAACGATTCCACAACCTTATTATTTCCACCCTTTGTTTCACAATACAAGGCTCCCAACCCATATCTCCCTCAATTGCAACTCTAGTAGTGAACCTATGCACTCCAAGGAAACACCTCATGGCCCTGTTCTGCAATCTATTACATTCTGGAGCATCTTCAAAACCCCAGACCCCAGCTGCATAAAACAAAATAGGTCCCACCATACTGTAAAAACAATCGGGTAAATGTTGCATACCCTATTTGTGGGCAAAGCTTCAACCTATTAATAACGGCTCCCAGGGCCCTCCCTGCAGACTCAGACAAAACCCTTCTCCCTTCTGAAAATGTCATATTTTCATGAAAAATGAAACCAAGATATTTATAAGTTCTGGAATACATAAGCTGTGTTTGTCAAAAAAAAAAAAAAAACTCAAATTCACTACGTGTAACAGATGGTTTCCTAAAATGAACAATTTGTGTTTTATCCCCATTTATAGAAAGTCTCCATTTATTACACCAATCCTTCATAATACCCAACATTCTTTGTAGTTTAATTTCTTCATCTGTGCAAACAACAATATCATCTGCATATAATAAAATGCTGAGGTTAAAACCATCAATATCTATACCCAAATTTGCTGACTTTATCTCTTGAGCCAGATCATTCACAAAAAGCGCAAAAAGCGTTGGTGAAAGAACATCTCCCTGCTTAACCCCAAATGGAGTGGGAAACCATCCTGTCCTCATGTCATTAATCTGTACACAGGCCACTGGATCCTTATACAGAGCTCTGATGGAATTATACAGGTGACCTGTAATGCCAATAGAAAGTAACTTATATTTCAACAAATCTCTATTAACCCAATCAAAAGCTTTTTTAAAATCAACAAAACAAACAAAAGTGCTTTGATTTTCCTGTAGCCTTGCTCTAATAACAGATGATAAAACATAAATGTGGTCAATACACGTTCTATGTTTTCTAAAGCCATTCTGTTCATCCACCAAAATTCTATTAGTTTCAATGTATTCACTTAGTCGGTTGTTAAGAATACCAGAAAACACTTTACATGCTGTATTTAGCAAACTTATTCCTCTATAATTCAAAGGTACTCTTGGGTCAGCCTGTGTGGTCTTTGGAATAGGCTTAATAATCGACCTATACCACACCGAGGGAACAGTCCCATTCTTAAAGCAGTATTGAAATAACACGTGGAGAGTATTTAACAGCTTAGGGCATTTAAGAACCTCATTAGAAAGTTCATCCACACCAACAGCTTTATAAGGTTTGGTTCTATCTATTACCTTCTGAACTTCTTCTAAGGAAATATCAATGTTTAGCACACTACTAAAATGGGGTGTTTCCAACATAACAGATCCAACTTCAATTACATTCTTTAATTTACATATCTCAGCTAGAAATGCGTCATTGAACTGATGAGAGCCAGAACAAGTGTACAGATCTCTATAATCTTTCTCCCATCTGTCCAATATTTTATCTATCTCATAAACTGACCTTCCATTTTCCATGACTACTTCAAGTGGAATTAATTTATTTCTCTTTGGGCCAAGCTTGTTTATTTCTTTCCAAAAATGCCGTGGATTAGTATTTTGAAGAATCTTTAACTCAAAAGCTTTACCTCTCCTATAACGCCTTTTATACATCCTAAGTTTTTTATCAAAATCATATTGACAGGTTTTAAAAATATCATGCAAGTTCTTCCTTAAAACAGGCTCCTTGCATTTTAAATATCTTTTCTCTGCCACACGGAGATTTAACCAAATATTATACAATTCATTATTCCAAAACGGTTGATTAATTCGATAAGTTTTTGTGGGCCCGTTTTTCGTGCAATTTTAACTCATATTGTCTCATTTCCCCATACAAGACCCCACAGAAAAGTTCATAACAACAATCAACATTGTCCTGTACTTCCCTGCCCTTGTCCAATTGTACTATAACATTTTTTAAAGCTTCATCGGAAATTTCAGAAGAAAGAAAATTGTTCTTGATATTTCTTATTGGTAGTTTACAAGGTGATATAATATCACCACTGTTTATAAACATCTCTGCTGTTTGAAAACGTAAATAAAGCATTGAGTGATCCGGGGGTCTACTCCTCTCATCTAGTACCCGGGATCCAGTTCTTTCCAATAACTCAGCTGGAGTGAATACTTTAAATTCACTACATGTTATTAAATCTTCATGTCTCGTCACAATATAATCAACTACCGCCTTACCCCTAACAGAAATAGATGTAAAATTATCATACTCCGGAGTTATTCTTCCGTTAACCACACAGCATTTTGACTCTTTAAGGAAATCAATCAAACTATCCCCATGTTTATTCAAGCCCGAGTCCAACACCACTCTAGGACTAATATCATCCTCATCGATATAGTCTCTGTGGTGCGAAACACGACTATTCAGATCACCACAGATATAAACAGAATCAGCCTCAGCCATAAAAATCAAAGACAATAAGTGTGCATAAAAAGAATCAGCATTACGACCCCATGTCGAAGTTTCAGGAGACAAATAACATGAAATCAAAAGAAATCAGTATTGTGAGCTCATGTGCTCAAACCGCAAACACAAAATTCCATCATAAGCCTTGTCCTCAATCGTTACAGAGAAATTGTCCAAAATCGTTCTTTTGATAAATACACCCACACCCCCGGAGGCTTTGACAGCTCTTTTATGAGCCACACGATTATGTCCAATCCAACTGTATCCATGAAGTTCAGGTATAAGAGCTGACAAATGAGTCTCGTTTAATGATATAATTCCCGGCTCAAACGAAAGAAGCAGTTGCGCTCGTAACTTACTATTTGCAAGCGTCCATCCATTGACGTTCCAATGAACTAGAACAATATAGTCTGTACTTACAGGCTGGGCTTGAAGTCTTCAATCCGAAGACTGTGGTGTCAATTCCGCCGTGCCCCTGACTTGACCACGCTTTACTAGCCGTCCATTGTTGGCCAAATAATAATCTTTAGCCGCTGGGATCTCTCTAAGCAAAGTCCTAAAATTAAATTCCATGAGACGCTCCGCGTGTGATTTCGCTGACGAAACATACACCCTTCGGTAACTTTCGTTGTCCTTAAGTTTAAACCGCCGCCGAAGCACCGCCACCTTCTCCGGCGTTGTTTCGAGTTCCACTCTAATGAGACCCGGATTTCGCCCTTGCGCCCTCATACGCTCCACGGCCACAAGTTTTGGCACCGGCTCACAGTCCAATCCTTCACCCAGCAGAGTTTTTACTTTGGCCTCAACATCTTCTCCCTCCGCTTGCGGCAATCCCATAATTACCAACGACACGTCAGGATCAAACTGCTTGCCCTTAACTTTTTTCTCATTCATTTTTGATTCCAACTGATCCATTCTGGAACAGAGAATTCCCACTTCCAGATCCAGAGCGTGTTGCATCTCCTTCACCGCTTTAGCCACCTCGCACTTAAATGCTTCCTTACTCTCACTAATAAGTTTTTCCATGGACTCACGTAGACTTTCCATTTTATCATTCATTTGTTTTTCAATTGTAGTCTGCATATTGTCCATTTTTGCGCTAAGCGTACGTAATTCATTCATTAAAGCCGCGTGGTCGCTATCGGCGTCTTTCTTGCGGTGTCTAGTACCATCAGCCATCTTGTCTTTTTTCCATCTTCAATGGAAAACTTAACTTATGTGTAACTTATGTTTGCCCTTTGCAGCATATTGTCTATCACTATTAACGCATTTTTTTTAAAACTATCTGTATTGTATGAAGTGCTATACGCGGTGACTTTACTTGTTTAAATTTAATATCAGGAATATTAGAAATATCAGACACTAACTTACTGGAAAATACAAGCAAATATGTTCAGTAGTTCGACATTGTGTGCAGAAAAGATTTTTTTTTTTTTTTTTAAGTAGGCTAACTTACTTTTTTTGTGTGATTGCTATTTCCAGGAAAATGTACTGGTAACATCTAAAAACAGAAGACGATGGCTGGGGTGAAACAAATATGCACTCACAGACTTTAAAAATTGTGTGTCTCTGCTTTTTTCCAGAAATGCATGTTATTGGGCAAATTGTGTAGACTGTCAATGGAGTGACAGAAAGATTTCATCAACAATAGGCTTATTCATATGAAGTGTGCATTAGGCTACTCTTTATTCGTGTTTTCATACCATGTAGATGCCAGTTTGCATCGTCAATGCAATCTTTATCTTTGCAGCAACTGACATAGAAAACACTAGTTTATTAATAAATAATTTTATCTCGGCTCCACTCGGCTCGCGTCGAGAGCTCGTGGCGCGTGATCTTCAGAAATGCGCTCCCCTCGAGGAAATATCACCACTCTGCTCACATTCTCTGGTGTGAGACAATGTGTATCTCCTGTTTTCTAATAGTTGATTGACAGCTTTTAGATGCATTATTGGAACCGACACTCTCTGGTTGAACGTGTCATCATGTGTGATGCTGTCTGAGCCTTATCTCGTAATTTTTAATTAGTCACGCGGTAATACCATATACCGCGGTAAAATAGGGAGGAGGTTTGACGGTATGAAAATTTGGATACCGCCCATGCCTAGTGTGGAGGCACTGGGCAATCTTCTGTCAGAAGTGGTGGTGACAGGAACTTAAGTAATGCTCCTACATTAGAAACATATGGTTAGCAACTTATTTAATATTTATTTTATTATTCTATATTAGCATTATCTGACACTCTAAACTTACCATTTTCACTGTCAGGAGGGAGTGGACAATCTTCTGTCAGAAGTGGTGGTGACAGGAACTTAAGTGATGCTCCTACATAAGAAACATATGGTTAGCATCTTATTTAATATTTATTTTATTATTCTATATTAGCATTATCTGACACTCTAAACTTACCATTTTCACTGTCAGGAGGGACTGGACAATCTTCTGTCAGAAGTGGTGGTGACAGGATCTTAAGTGATGCTCCTACATAAGAAACGTCTCGGGTTATGACTATAACCCTTGTTCCCTGAGAAGGGAACGAGACACTGCGTCGATAAAATCGACTCTTTGGGGACGCTCCCTAAGCGTGCGCCTCTGAAGTATGAATGAAACTAATCCAATCCTGATTGGTGTTGCGTCGTGACGTAACATGTGACGGCATACCCGGAAGTATAAAAGTGACGCTGTCACAACACACACTAGCCTCGCGATGAAGCAAGACGCTCAAGGGTCTGAAAAGGGGGCGTGGCAACACGACGCAGTGTCTCGTTCCCTTCTCAGGGAACAAGGTTATAGTCATAACCCGAGACGTTCCCTATCGAGGGAACTCAACACTGCGTCGATAAAATCGACTCTTTGGGGAACGAGTACCCACTAGGCCACGCACCGAACAGACCCGCCCAGAGTGAAACTGATTAGGCACTCAGCAAGGGCCGAGTACGTGTGCACCGGGCGTACTGGGAAGGCTGAGACTGTAAAACCTGATGAAAGTATGCGGGGTAGCCCAGCCGGCTGCCTCACAAATCTCCTGCAGAGGTACTCCCGACAGAAGGGCCCTAGAGGAAGCCATGCCTCTAGTCGAGTGAGCCCTTAAGGCCAAAGGTGAAGGAACCCCACGCACCTTGTAAGCCTCAGTAATAGCCTGGACAATCCAGTTACTTATAGTTTGTTTGGTCGCCGGGAGCCCCCTCTTAGGTGACCCAAAGCATACTAACAACTGGTCAGATCTTCTCCAAGAAGCAGACTTTTCCAAGTATACACTCAAAGCTCTGACGGGGCAGAGCAAGTGAAGCCTCTCTTCTCCCGCCGACACATGAGGTGGAGGATGGAATGCCTGAAGGACTACAGAGCGAGCCGTACTCGAAGGAACTTTAGGCACGTAGCCCGGACTCGGGTGCAAAAAGGCCTTTACTTTGCCAGGGGCAAACTCCAAGCAAGCTGGCGTTACCGCCAGGGCCTGGAGATCTCCCACCCTCTTAAGAGAGGTAATCGCTAAGAGAAAGACCATTTTCAACGTTAAGTCCTTAGGCGAAGCCGACTCTAAAGGTTCGAAGGGAGCGAGGGACAACCCTTCCAGAACTATTGCCAGATCCCAGGCAGGCACCCTGGACCTGATCGCCGGCCTCATCCTCCAAGCACCACGGAGAAACCTAATGACCAACTGGTGCCTCCCCAGAGGTCCACCATCTACTGGCGCGTGGAAAGCCGAAACGGCAGCCACGTACACCTTAAGAGTGGACGGGGAGAGACCCGCAGAGAAACGATCCTGAAGGAATTCCAGAACTGAAGCCACTGGGCAGTTTACTGGATCCAACCTTCGTTCTCCACACCAAGTGTGAAACACCTTCCACTTGAGGCCATATAATCTCCTGGTAGATGGGGCCCTAGAGCTAAGTATGGTTTCAACCACCTCAGCTGATAAGCCAGCATTTAGGTACTGAACCCCCTCAGAGGCCAGACCCACAGCTTCCACAACTCTGGGCGAGGGTGGAAGATTGTGCCCTCCGCCTGAGACAATAGATCCCTCCTCAGAGGAATCGGCCATGGCGGAGCTATGAGGAGTGATATTATATCCGAGAACCATACTCGTGTCGGCCCATCTCGGGGCAACCAGAAGTAGACTGATGCCCTCTTGACGGACCCTCTCCAGGACCCCTGGGAGCAGAGCGATCGGGGGAAAGCATACAGGCGAAGCCTCGGCCAAGCCTGTACCATGGCATCCAACCCCAGTGGGGCTGGATGTGAGAGGGAGAACCAAAGTGGACAGTGGGACGTCTCTCGAGACGCAAACAGATCCACTTCCATCGGTCCGAACCTCTCCATATCGACTTCACCACATCCGGATGAAGTCTCCATTCCCCGGGCCTCAGCCCCTGCCTCGACAGGATGTCTGCTCCCCGATTCTGAACCCCTGGGATATACATTGCCCTTATTGACAATATCTTTCCCTGGGACCAAAGGATAATCTGATGCGCCAGTTTGCACAGAGGGCGCGATCTGAGTCCCCCTGTCGGTTCAGATAGGCCACCACTGACGTATTGTCTGTCCGTATAAGGACGTGGCGACCCTCGATGTCTGGGAGGAAGCTCCTCAAAGCCTTGAATACCGCCATCATCTCCAGGCAATTTATATGCCAAGTGCGATGATGGTCCTGCCACAGACCCTGGTAAAGCGGCCGTCCATGACCGCGCCCCAGCCCGTAAGGGAGGCGTCTGTCGAAACGGTTTCCCGGCGACATGACACCCCAACACTGGCCCTTGGGATAGGAACCAAGGCTTCTTCCATATTTGCAGAGACTGAAGGCACTTGCGCGTTACTCTGATCATACGGAACGGATTTCCTTTGGGTGAGAACCCCTTGGTCTTCAACCACCACTGGAGGGGCCTCATGTGAAGGAGGCCCAGAGGAATAATGTTGGATGCCGCTGCCATGAGGCCCAGCATCCTTTGAAAGTGTTTCACAGTGACGGCCTGACCTAGCCTCACCCTGGACACCATCGCCAGAATTGACTCGATACGTGCGGGAGACATACGTGCCTGCATTGTAATCGAGTTCCACACGACTCCCAAAAAGGTCGTGCCCTGGGACGGTTCTAGCACACTCTTCTTCAAATTGAGTCTTAACCCAATTTTTGAATATGGCCAAGAACGACATCTCGATGCCGAACTGCCATCTCCCGAGACTGGGCCAAAATAAGCCAGTCGTCGAGATAATTCAATACGCGAATCCCCTGAAGTCTCAGTGGAGCAAGGGCCACGTCCATACACTTGGTAAATGTGCGGGGAGAGAGTGCTAGGCCGAACGGAAGAACCCGATATTGGTATGCTTCGCCCCCGAAAGCGAACCTCAGGTACCTCCTGTGACAAGGAAGGATGGAGATGTGAAAATAGGCGTCTTTCAGATCTATCGTGACAAACCAGTCCTCGGATCTGATTTGACTCACGATTGTTGGAATGGTCAACATTCTGAATTTGAACCTTCTCAGAGACCGGTTCAACACCCTGAGATCCAAAATTGGCCTTAACCCCCATCCTTCTTTGGAACTATAAAGTACCGGCTGTAAAACCCGGACTCCCTGTCTACCGGAAGAACACGTTCTATGGCTCCTTTCGACAGCAGAGTCTGTACTTCTTGTTCCAACACCTGAGCCTGCTCTGGGACCACCGCAGTGAGCACCACCCAGAGAACTTGGGGGGCGGTGCGCGAACTGCAGTCTGTACCCAACTCGTATTATCTGCAGGACCCATGGAGATATGTTGGGAAGATGATACCATCCTCTACAAAATCTGCTAAGGGTACCAGCCTCTCGAGGCTGGCCTCTGGTGTCTTTTCGCTGGAAATTGATGCGGCCCGAAGCGCTGTTAACGGCGGACCTGCATCTTTTCCTAGAGGGCCCGTTGTGAGAACAACCTCGGTTGTCTCACTGCGGAGGGGCAGCCCTCTGAAGTCCTGCCTTGGCTAGGACCTCTTTTCCGAAGTCCTCTTAGCCTGAATGACGTCCCTCAGGTCGCCCCTCTGGCTGGAGGACTTCGGTTTTTGGGAGCGTTTCCTCTGTTGCCAAGACCCCGGAGGGGGCTCTAGAGGAAACGCTCTCCTTCTGCTCTGCCCTGTGGGAGGAGCTGGCTGATGGCTGGGGCTGATTGCTTTGCCCCCCCTACTAGATTTGGCCTTCGCTTTCCGGGGGAGGTACTGCTGGAAC
Organism: Pimephales promelas; assembly: GCF_016745375.1. The sequence goes on from NW_024121765.1 coordinate 18,529,102, forward strand.
GCCGCAGATTGTTTCTCGACTCCTGAAACCTGTCGACAACCGAATTAACGGCGTCGCCGAACAGGCCAGAAGCCGAAAGCGGCGCATCCAGCAGGAAGGACCTATCCTTTTCTTTAATACCGGATAAGTTCAGCCACAGATGCCTCTCCGTGGCCACCATGGCCGCCATAGAGCGGCCAATAGCGCTGGCCGCTTCCCTAGTGGCCCGGAGAGACAAATCTGCGGCCTTCCTCAACTCCGCGACATCTTCAGGAGTAGGCCCCTCCCCCTCATCCAAATCTTTCAGGAGGTCGGCCTGGTATGCCTGCAAAATCGCCATTGAGTGCAGACACGAACCAGCCCGACCCGCCGCCATGTAAGCCCTGCCCACCAATGCAGATGTCTCTCTGCAGGGCTTACTAGGCAACACCGGGGTCTTTAGGGAAGACGCCGATTCGGGAGAGAGATAGCTCGCTAAAGCCTCCTCCACCTTCGGCATCTTCCCATATCCCATATCTCGAGCCCCCATAACATTGCTGTAATCTATTACATTGGGACTCGAAATACGGGACGAATGCGGTCTTTCCCACGTTCTCGAGATCTCTTTATGGAGATCAGGGAAAAACGGCAGACCCCGGCGGTGAGGCTGTGACCTGCGCTGCAGGTAACGCTCGTCCATTTTACTGGTGACTTGCGTTTCCTGCTCATGTTGTGGCCAGCTGATGTTTAGTCTGGCCACAGCGCGTGTCACAACCTCCACCAGCTCCTCATAACCCAGGCCGCGTGATGGCGTGCTGAGATCACGGTCGTCCGCATCGATGCTGAGCACGTCCCCTTCCTCAGAAGTAGACAGCTCAAGCACCGGGACCTGATCGCGGGTAGGAGAAACCGCAGCGCGGGCTCCCACACCTCTCAGAGGCTGCGGGACAGCCGATGGCGAGCGAGAAAATGCCTCAGCATTCTCACTCTCCTCCGCCAGATCCCGCTGCGAACCCCAGGATCTCAGTCGCCGCATCGCCTCGACATATGCGGGACCGGAACCCTGGGGAACGCGAGCCTGACCGTGCTCGTCAAAGCACGCCAGCCGGGAGCGCAGCACTCTAATAGGCAAAGCCTCACACATTTCACAAGCAGCCCCCTCGAGAGCTGCCCGTGCGTGCTGCACTCCCAAACAATACACACATAGAGAGTGTGCGTCCCCACCCGTGATGAAACGAGGGCAGGGATGCACACACCTCTTGAATTGTTCACTGGCCATACTTTCTTTCAATAATAAGACAAACAACACCAAATAAGACAGACAGTTTCAACATAAAGCGCTTGCTGAAGAGCGAAAGCTAGTGTGTGTTGTGACAGCGTCACTTTTATACTTCCGGGTATGCCGTCACATGTTACGTCACGACGCAACACCAATCAGGATTGGATTAGTTTCATTCATACTTCAGAGGCGCACGCTTAGGGAGCGTCCCCAAAGAGTCGATTTTATCGACGCAGTGTTGAGTTCCCTCGATAGGGAACATATGGTTAGCAACTTATTTAATATTTATTTTATTATTCTATATTAGCATTATATGACACTCTAAACTTACCATTTTCACTGTCAGGAGGGACTGGACAATCTTCTGTCAGAAGTGGTGGTGACAGGAACTTAAGTAATGCTCCTACATAAGAAACATATGGTTAGCAACTTATTTAATATTTATTTTATTATTCTATATTAGCATTATCTGACACTCTAAACTTACCATTTTCACTGTCAGGAGGGACTGGACAATCTTCTGTCAGAAGTGGTGTGACAGGAACTTAAGTAATGCTCCTACATAAGAAACATATGGTTAGCAACTTATTTAATATTTATTTTATTATTCTATATTAGCATTATCTGACACTCTAAACTTACCATTTTCACTGTCAGGAGGGACTGGACAATCTTTAGTCAGAAGTGGTGGTGACAGGAACTTAAGTGATGCTCCTACATAAGAAACATATGGTTAGCATCTTATTTAATATTTATTTTATTATTCTATATTAGCATTATCTGACACTCTAAACTTACCATTTTCACTGTCACGAGGGACTGGACAATCTTCTGTCAGAAGTGGTGGTGACAGGATCTTAAGTGATGCTCCTACATAAGAAACGTCTCGGTTACGTATGTAACCCTCGTTCCCTGAGTAGGGAACGGAGACGTTACGTCAGAAGTGACGGAGATTGGGGGTTTCGCATAGAAAGCCAATCCTCTTCGAGTATTTAAACACGAGCCAATGGCATGCAATGCCTTGGGGCTGCGGAAATTTGCATAGCGTACTCCGCCCTACTCCGTGAGTATAAAAGGAGGAAGTGAACGCAACCGCAGTATGTCTTCGCTGAGGAGCCAAGACTGAACTCGGCGTCTACCCAGCGATAGAGCAGAAGTGGCAGGGAGACGTAATGTCTCCGTTCCCTACTCAGGGAACGAGGGTTACATACGTAACCGAGACGTTCCCTTTCGTAGTCACTTCGAGTTACGTCAGAAGTGACGGAGATTGGGGGTCTGTGCCATCACGCCATCTTCAAGCTGTCTTCCAGTGCCCTGCGAAAGTCTGGACCCCCGAGCCTTACCTCTTTTTTTTTTTTTTTTTTTTGGAGATCCGACTTTGACACAGGATTACCAAGGTACACTGGGAAACATATCCCGGAAGGGACATGCTACCAGCTGCCTACCGAAGGGAGGACTTACGAATACACATATGGCCACATAGGAACACATATGGAACACTGGAGCACCAACCGCAGGTGGCTACTAATTTAAACTCCAGGGGTGGCAGATGGCTTGCCAAGGGAAGAACACATGCTCAGAGAGGCTTACAGTGGATAATACACATGAGACGGTTACCATGGGGAACCGTGCGCATGGAGGCACCTAGCTAGCAGCATCCAGAGCAACAGCAGTGGTGCCCGCATCGTCGGTGCTGGAGGACTCAAGCTTCAATGGAAGAACTGAGGAAATATCGCACTTATCCAGTCCGGGGAGTGGAGTGGCGAGCAAGCGAAGACACTTGAGCGGATCCAGAACTGGCCGAACGAGTACGTGAGAGGATACCGGCTCAACTCGCAGATTATAGAACCTGGCGAAGGTGTTGGGTGTCGCCCAGCCTGCAGCTCTGCAGATGTCTTTAGCGAGGCGCCGTGCGCTAAAGCCCAAGAGGAGGCCACACTCCGAGTGGAATGGGCCGTCACACCAAGGGGGCACGGAAGGCCCTGCTGCTGGTAAGACAAAGCCAATGGCATCCACTATCCAGTGGGACAGCCGTTGCTTTGAGAGAGCCCTTCCCTTCTGGCTCCCTCCATGAACAGACAAAGAGCTGGTCTGAGGTCCTGAAACACTGCGTTCTGTCGACATAGGTGCGGAGAGCACGTACCGGACAGAGCAGTGCCAAGGCTGGGTCTGCCTCCTCCAGGGGCAGCGCTTGCAGGTTCACCACCTGGTCCCGGAAGGGAGTGGTGGGAACCTTGGGCACATATCCAGGCCGGGGTCTCAGGATCACGTGAGAGTAAAGCCGGCCCGAACTCCAGGCACGCTTCGTCAACGGAGAATGCGTGCAGGTCCCCACCCTCTTGATGGAGGCCAATGCAACCAGGAGTGCTGTCTTCATGGACAGAACTTTTAACTCTACCGATTGCAAAGGCTCAAGGGATGCCTCTGCAGAGCACTTAAAACTACCGAGAGGTCCCAAGAGGGTACGAGGGAGGACGAGGCGGATGCAGCCTCCTCGCTCCCCTCAGGAACCTGATGACCAGGTCGTGCTTCCCTAAGGACTTACCTTCCACTGCTTCATGAGAGCGGCAATGGCCGCGACGTAAACTTTAAGGGTGGAGGGCGACAGCCTGCGCTCCAAACCCCTCTTGCAGGAAGGAAAGCACGACACTGATCGAACAACTCCGGGGGTCTTCTCCGCGAGAAGAACACCAATTGACGAAGAGGTTCCACTTCAACGCATAAAGGTGTCTCGTGGACGACGCTCTTGCGGAAGTGATGGTTGCCGCACCGCAGGTGGCAGCGAACTCAAACCTGCCTCGTCCCGTCCAGGAGCCACACGTGTAGCCTCCAAAGATCGGGACGAGGGTGCCACAGAGTGCGCCGTCTCTGAGAGAGTAGGTCCGGTCTCAGAGGAATAGGCAAGGAGGTGCTGTCGCGAGGAGCATGAGCTCGGAAAACCATGTCTTGGTGGCCCAATAGGGGGCTACCAGCAAGACCTGCTCCTCGTCCTTTGATCTTGCACAACACCCGTGCAAGGAGGCTCACTGGGGAAACGCATACTTGCGTGGGCCCCGTGCCAGCTGTGCGCCAGCGCAA
>NW_024121765.1:18533916-18603334 GCF_016745375.1 Pimephales promelas
GGTGTGACCCGAGGAACTAACGTCGGGGGGAGTGTCACACATTCACCGTCATATCACCCTATCCGCGAGTCGAAGAGCTTCTATTTTAAGAAGCAGAACGAGTAACGGACACGGGGACTCTCACTATCTGTGATAGAGTGCAATGCTCTGAAGGGATAATACTGGTCTGACAGTTTCTTTCGACAGAGCTCCGGTCAAGGAGAAGGGCACGGAGAAATATTCCAGCAAACTTTTTAATTATTGAAGTTGAGTGTAGGCATCAGTGTACAAACAGTAATATATGCATTTGTGTATGTGTGGTCTATAAAAGAAACAAAAAATAAAATAATATTAGTCACGATGTACAAAGTTTGAATATGTACAAATGTATACAGTAATATCCAATATAATAATAAACATTGAATTAGAATTCTAAAACAAATCAGTTTAGTCAAATATAAATCGGAAAGAGCCATAAATACCTAATATACAAGCATACAAACGGATTAATGGGCCAAATATACATTCTATATGGATTCGGCATTCTTTACTTCCCTCTAGTGGAAGCGAGCGCAACTGCACCCATGCTCTCAACACGTGAGGGGCTCGGAGCGGGAACTAGACTCTAAGCGCGTCTAAAGACGACACAGAGGCTAAACACGATTCAACTGTCGGACTAAAGGACATAATAACTGAAATATAGCACTCAAGAATACAGCTAAAGCTGAAATAGTGTAAAGGAAACAATCTCCAGTCCAATATATCTTATAACAGTCTCTTAAAACCTCTTAACTAACAAATACACAAAGGTATGCATGTAAGAGACTTAACAGGAAAAACAGATAACAGTAAACAATATCTAAACAAGTCCGATGGCAATATTTGTATCTTATTACTGAATGAAACTTACTTTCACTTATATTACGCACACGAGGGCTACCATCCCACAGAATGCAGAGTCGGTAATAAGGAAATGACGCACTCAGAACGGAAATTATATCACTACAGTTTCAAAATAAAAGACTTTCTGACACTATCAGATCATTGAGTCTCGATCACAGTGTAGAGATGCTCATGTTCCCATTCAGAAGGAACATGAGACATCCGCGAACGCTGCTCTGCATGCTGAAGCCCAGGCACACACAGAGCAGCGATCGCGACCATCAGAAAATGACATGAAACGAACGCACCCAGAAGAACACGGGCGAGTCGTCTTTAAAAAGACGTGCCGCGTGCAGCTCTTTCACTTAGAGAGGAGGAAATTCACTCTTTCAGCGCTGAGACGACCAGGGAGAAGCGCAAAGTCTGGCAGACCACTGCTCAGATCGCAGGCAATGCAGAGTCTCGCTGGGTACCGCCGTCACACCAACACTGAAGAGGACGCTCGTCTCGAAAAGTCTTGAAACAGTGAGAATGGCTTTCAGGAGTGAAGAGTTCTCTTGGGCTCCGAAGCGAAAACATACTGCGGTTTGCGTTCACTTCCTCCTTTATACTCACGGAGTAGGGCGGAGTACGCTATGCAAATTTCCGCAGCCCCAAGGCATTGCATGCCATTGGCTCGTTTTTAAATACTCGAAGAGGATTGGCTTTCTATGCGAAACCCCCAATCTCCGTCACTTCTGACGTAACTTGAAGTGACTACGAAAGGGAACTAAAGCACCATGGTACAACAGTGCCACGCATACTATCAAGAGAGAAACTCGCAACTTAGAGCGTAAATGGAAACAAACTAATTTAGAGGTCTTTAGAATTGCGTGGAAAGACAGTATGTCACGTTATAAAAGGACACTAAAAACAGCCAGGGCTGAGCATCTCCGCAAACTAATCGAAAATAACCAAAATAATCCAAGGTTTTTATTTAACACTGTGGCTAGACTAACAAATAAACAGACATCCCCAGAGCAAAATATACCGTTACAGTTTAGTAGTAATGATTTTATGAATTACTTCAATGAGAAAATAGAAAGCATCAGAAACACAATTATAAATGTGCAATCCTCTACGGTGTCTTATGATTCAGCTTCAATTATGGCCCCTCTAGAACAACTACACCGCTTTACAACGATAGGACAGGAGGAGCTAAATAAACTTATCATTGCTTCTAAACCAACAACTTGTTTATTAGATCCAATACCCACTAAACTACTGAAAGAACTATTACCTGTAGTGGAAGAGCCTCTCCTCAATATTATTAACTCGTCTTTATCTTTAGGTCATGTTCCAAAAATATTCAAGCTGGCAGTAATAAAACCTCTCATTAAGAAACCGCAATTAGATACAAATAACTTGGCAAATTACAGACCCATTTCAAATCTTCCATTTATGTCCAAAATACTAGAAAAAGTTGTGTCCGCTCAATTGTGCTCTTTTTTGCAAGAAAATGATATCTATGAAAAATTCCAGTCAGGATTCAGACCGCATCATAGTACAGAAACTGCGCTAGTTAAAATTACAAATGATTTACTTTTAGCTTCTGACCAAGGCCGTATCTCAATACTAGTCCTACTTGATCTTAGCGCTGCGTTCGACACTATAGATCATAAAATACTCTTGGATCGACTACAAAACTACACTGGTGTTCAGGGACAGGCATTAAGCTGGTTTAGATCGTACTTATCGGACCGTTATCATTTTGTCTGTTTAAATAGGAAAAAATCAAAGATAACATCAGTAGACTATGGAGTACCGCAAGGATCGGTTTTAGGCCCTCTGCTATTCTCAATATATATGCTGCCACTTGGTAATATTATAAGAAAACATGGAATTAATTTCCACTGTTACGTGGACGACACTCAATTATATATTTCATCACGACCAGATGAAAACACTAACTCATCTAAAATGACAGAGTGTCTCAAAGATATAAAATGCTGGATGACGCGTAATTTCCTGCTATTAAATTCAGATAAAATGGAGGTATTACTTATTGGTCCAAAAAACTACTCTCAAAACCTCTCGCAATACAACTTTAATATAGACGGATGTCCTGTTACTTTATCCACTACAGTAAAAGACCTGGGTGTTATACTAGACCGCAACTTGTCTTTCGAAAATCATATTTCATATGTTACAAGAACAGCCTTTTTCCACCTTAGAAACATTGCTAAGCTACGTAACATGCTATCTATCTCTGATGCAGAAAAATTAGCTCACGCATTCATGACCTCGAGATAGATTAATGTAATGCTTTATTAGCCGGTTGTCCTGCATCCTCAATAAACAAGCTACAGTTAGTACAAAATGCAGTTGCTAGAGTTCTTACTAGGTCAAGAAAATATGATCATATAACACCGATTTTATCATCTCTACTCTGGTTACCTATTAAGTTCCGTATCAATTACAAAATACTGCTACTAACCTATAAAGCCCTAAATGGTTTAGCACTTATGTACTTAACGGACCTTCTTTCGCCCTACAATCCACCGCGTTCCTTAAGATCACTAAATTCAAGGCTTCTGGTCATTCCTAGGATATCGAAGTCCACTAAAGGAGGGAGGGCGTTCTCGCATTTAGCTCCAAAACTCTGGAATAGCCTTCCCGATACGGTCCGAGGCTCTGACTCGCTGACACAGTTTAAAACTAGATTAAAGACGCATCTCTTTAGTCAAGCATTCACATAATGCTTACTTTTTAGTCCTCTGTTATGCCATACCGGAACCGTTTGCCACTGAAATGCATTTCCGCGACAGTGGGGCTCGACAGCCTTAGTCAAACGGGTCGGCGCGTATGGTTGGGTTGCGGAGAGTTCAGGTTACGGAGAGTTTGTGAGATAGTGGTTTTCTAACGCCGACTCCCGTTTTATGGAAATCATTATGAACATCAGCTATGCTAATTATTTCCCATCTGCCTTTCTGCTGTTATCTCGGGACACTTGTCCCGAGAAAAATGGCGTTCGTCAGGTCCAGTTTTGTCTCCAGCCTCTCACGGGGATTCGGATGCCCCAACGCCTGCGATGAGAGGACCAACACCTGTGAGGAGACGACTCAACGCATGCGATATGTTATGGCGCCGTTTTATGCATAAACAATATTTATATTTATTATTTATATATAAACAATATAAATGTAAGCCAGAGGAGAACTGGCCCCAGACTGAGCCTGGGTTCTCCCAAGGTTTTTTCTCCATCCAATCTGATGGAGTTTTGGTTCCTTGCCACTGTCGCCTTGCTTTTGGCTTGCTCAGTTGGGGTTATTTAGTGTTTAGCAGTTTTATTGATCTGTGTTGTACTACTTTCATGTTATCACTGTGAAGCTGCTTTGATACAATCTGTATTGTGAAAAGCGCTATATAAATAAATGTGACTTGACTTGACTAGACAACTCATAGGCTAGTAGGTTCTAAGGTTCAGTAGCAGTTCTACAACAGAGGTATTGTGTGAATTATTTGCACTTGTAAAAGTAGAAAATAAATACTTTGTATAGCTTTGAAAACACATTTGGTAACCCTTTGAAAATTCATTTGGTGGTAACCCTTTGAAAATACGTTTGGTGGTAACCCTTTGAAAACACATTTGGTAACCCTTTGAAAATACATTTGGTGGTAACCCTTTGAAAATACATTTGGTAACCCTTTGAAAATATTTTTCGTTTCGTGAATCCTTTTAATTGATTTTTAGATTTTTAATTTTGAATAATTTTTTTGTTGTGCACTGTAGATCGTTTTTTTTTTTTTTTTTTGATTGCGTTACTTCTGAGATGAATAATCTACCAAGAAGTAGAGCAGACGAGATTTAAGCCATTGCATACATAAATTTGCAGAAAAACCTTACAAATCTGCTTATCTTCGTTAAGATTTACATGCATGTACTAGAGCTGGCTCACATATCATTCACTGTTGCCCTTTTACCATCAATATGCGCGAAATGTCCTCGGAAACCCGCTTTCTTCCCTTCCTTCCTTGCCTGTTCCAAAAGCGGCCACAGTTTGTTCCTGGCATCCTTGACATCTTGGGTCAGGTCTTCGAAGATGTAGCAAATGCAACATTTTATAATATACATAAAATGTATTTAAGGGGGCCGAAGGCCAATTTAGCTCAAAGGGAAATGATTCATTGAGTTGCAATGAATCTATGGAACCGAATCACTGAACCGAGCAAACGACTCGTTTAGAGTTCATTTGAACGGGACGTAATCATAACCTTTGCAAGGATATAAATACCAAATCTATAGTGAAACACTATGTCTTAGCAATGTAACTTTAGATCGAACAGTACAAGACATTAAATGTGCAAACACGACACAAGAAGATTTATCTTTTCAAATATATGGAAGACTTTATTAGCTATTCTAAACACAACTAAGGTCTAAACATAATCACGCACACACACACACACACATTCATACAGTCGCGAAAGGGAAAGAGTGAGTTGGAAAGAGTGAGAGAGAAAGTTTCAACTTTCTATATGCACGTAAGACATAACCTGAAAGGACCACCAAGCATTAATTTGAACCTTCATTTCTTAGAGAGGTTATTCAATTAACATTAAAAGCACCAGTTCAGTTAGAGCCTGGAGTACTTGCGCTTTGTAGTGGCTGAGGGAATTCCCTTTGTCTGCGTCGCGTCGAAGGGGGGTTTCCCGGCCGGGTCCGTTGTGTGGTTTGTTGTCTTTGAAGTGCAGTGATGGAAGTTTCGCCGCTGGTCACGTGTGATTAGCAAGCGAATGAGAGTCTTTTCCAATTCGAAGCGCGTTGCAAACTTAACTTTGAAACGAGACTTTTACGAAAAAGGAAATAAAGGAAAGAAATGAAAAGCAAGGCGAGTCGGATGGCTTGACTGAGCTGAATTGTAACCCTGATCTTGATGGGTTATTCGTCTGCTGGTCGAATTTGGTCTAGTCGATGTAGAAGCATGCGGACATGTTCTTTGTTTCAGAGATAAGCACGAACAGAACACTCTCTTGCTGGTTTTAGAGAGAGGCACGAACTTAACAGTTACAAACACGAACAAAAATCTAACAGGCACGGAACATTGAACGGAACAAAAATCACAACAAAAATCTGAACATGAGGTCCTTTGTTCGGATCTTTAACTTAAACTCTAGTCCAACCTCCTAGAAACTTTTGGCCTATGAGGTAATGGCATGACTTTAGGAGGTGGATCTACTTCTTGCTTATCATAATTTATGCATGGTCTGTGAGCTGGTTTCCAGCACTTAGCAGAGAGACAAAAGACCATCGTTTAAACCTTATAATAATTATAATCATAAAACAAAACCTTTTACGCAGATTTCAATCAAGCCATCTTTTGAATTACGAGAATACGGTTCGTTTAAGAGTAAACGAGGCATTCACACTTCTAATGGTTGTATAACAATTACAAGAGTTAATAGTTAACAACAATTACATGATTAATATGTGATCTAAGCATTAACAAACACAACACATGAATTGCAGGAAGCAATAAGAATTGTGAGGTTTGATTATGCGTCCCAGAATTGTTCTGTGGTGAGTTTATATGATTTTATGCGTGAGATCTCAGAGAGATCTCAACAGTGAGGTCGTGGCATGTTCAGGGAGTAGGGGTCTGTGTTATGTCTTTGTCCTGTTCAACAGAGATGATGTTGAGGGAGGTCAAAGGTGGTCAGGCTTTTGGTGGTCAGGCCTCTTGTTCCACCATTTCTGAGCCGATTTGTCTTGGTAAAACATTAACATATTGACACGTTCGTCCTGTTTAGTGCCCATCTCTTGGGCCTGTGGGGCAATAAAACTCTTCTCTGAGTGGGGGAAGATTGGCCATCCTGTGTTCAGTGGAATGTGCCTCCAGTCTCTTTGGAGGGCTGAATCACATGTGGATGAATTCCATGAAACATTAATTTGATTAAGTTGTGTTTGATTCGTCTCGATTCTCTACAAAGATTTTAATTTTTCTTTCCTTGAGAATGGTCGATGTTCTGGCGTCCTTCCAAATCTTGTCCCTGTGGGTTCGCGATAGAAACTGCACAATGATACGGCGATGGGAACGTACCTCTCCCAAGCGGGGTCCCAGTCTGTGAGCGATGTCTATGGAAAAGGCCAGTTGTTCTGCGATGTCTGGTGACACCTGGCTGAATAGGTCCACCATCATTTTTTTACATTTTCTCCCGCTTGTTCCTTTACCCCAGCGATGTGTAGATTCCACCTCCTCTTGTAATTATCAAGTTCATTGCACCTGTCACGAAGCACACCGTTTTCTTTCTCCAAGAGTCCGACTTTTTTCTCTAGGGTTTCAACTTTGTCTGTTGCTTCCTTTAGTTGTTTCCCCATATATTCGACAGCGTCAGTGACACCTTTTATGGTGCAAGTATTATCTTTAACTGTTGAGCTGAGCTGCAGACCACGCCCCTTCTGGTGCTGGGGGTGGTGCCTATCTGCAGTCAGCTAGTTAGTCACCAGGTGGGAAGAATCTGGTGATTAGGTGTCTTGGAGTCACTCACAGAGTGTTCAGCAAGCTGGAATGATGTGCTGAGGAGCTGGGAAAATGAGATTGCAGGACTAAAGCTTGTTTGAACAAGGAAGGAGTCGGTGAGCATTCGTTTGTGCAGTGTGGTGGATTTTAACATAAAAGTGAATCATCTAATTATATTTAGGGTAAAATGTGTGTATAAAATCATGTGCTAAAGATTGTGTAAAAGAATCATGTGTTTGAATTGTAACCTGAAGTGTTATACATTTAAAGGAACACTCCGACTTTTTGGGACTTTAGCCTATTCACCTTACCCCCCAGAGTTAGATAAGTCCATACATACCTTTTTCATCTCCGTGTGTGCTATAAGTCTGTTTGACGCACCCACCGCTAGCCTAGCTTAGCACAAAGACTCGATGTGATTGGTTGCAGCTTTCATACTGATCCAAATGAGTGGCAAAATAATGCAAACGTTTTCCTATTTACATGTTGTGATTTGTATAGTCACATAATGTACAAATAACAAAGTCAAATGAGACACAGACATCTTTTAACCGTATAAAACCTGGGAACTATTCTCTGAAGGCGAAGCACTGCTACTTTGACGGCGTAATAACCGCATCACCGGAGACACGCAGTGGTGAGGAGCGGAGAGTTCGCTCGGTGTTTGGGTAATAGAGTCAGCAATTTATAAATAGTAAAAGCGTAGTTTAGAGTCATGGGTTTTCGCTCTATTGTAAATAGCTGCGACTGTAAACAGGGGAGGTAACCATGTTTCACAGAATTCCAACTAAAACGCTGACTGGATGAAGAAATGGCTAACTTACTCTGGATATTTATCCAAACACACCTAAGATTATCAAGGGACATTATGTTTGCTCGGTACATTTCAATGAGGACGACTATTTTGAAAAAATGGAATTTGCCACACGGACCATAATGTGCTGAAGGATACGGCCATCCCATCGATAGCACAGACAGGACAGTGGATCACCTGCGGCTGAGGTAAGTGTTCCGTTATGTTTTTAGATGACCTACTGTAACAGTGCCTTTAGCCAGATCTAATGTAACGTTAGTGAGACTATTATATGATTAGGGTATGAATATGTTTTTATCTTGATGCGGCGCGGACGCGCTTGGAAAAAAAAAACGAGGGCGTTCACCGCGTTGAACTTGCACCCTGCGCGCAGCGCACCTAGCCTAAATTTGAAATAACCATGGAAATAACGAACTTGAGCGTGCAAAAGGGTACGATAGGCTGTGAGTTCATTGTGCAAAAACAATTTGTGCTATTACTTTCCCCTTATTCTATCCTATAGTAATGCAATACTGTATATTATATAGGCTAAATAGCCTACATTTGGTTCAGCTAATAAATTGCATTTAAAATATATTGATTCCTGTAATAATAATTATTTATTCATGTGATATTTATAAATCTGGGTGCGTTTTTGGTTGGAAATCAATGAAACATGGTACTGTATTACCTGGTCTCCCCTGTTTATTGTCACAGCTCATACAATAAAGCAAACACCCATGATAAACTATGCTTTTCTATCTAACGTTAGTAATTGCTGCCTCTTTATTCCAACGCTGAGCGAAGCGAACTCTCTGCTCCTCGTCACGGTGCGTCTCAGGTGATTGTTATCACTCTGCCCAAGTAGCAGTGCTTCGCCTTCAGAAAATATAGTATTTATACGGTCAAAAGATGTCTGTGTCTCATATGGCCTTGATATTTGCACACTCTGTGACTATACAAACCACAACATGTAAATAGGAAAACGTTTGCGTTATTTTGCCACTCATTTGGATCAGTATGAAAGCTGCAACCATTCACATCCAGTCTTTGTGCTAAGCTAGGCTAGCGGTGGGTGCGTCAAACAGACTTATAGCACGCACGGAGATGAAAAAGGTATGTATGGACTTATCTAACTCTGGGGGGTAAGGTGAATAGGCTAAAGTCCCAAAAAGTCGGAGTGTTCCTTTAACATTATGAAGGTTTAAAAGCATAGTTAAAGAAATGTATTGTAAAGTTTTAAAGGGGTTAAAAAGCTGCTAGAGTTAAGGTTAAAATCATTTTAGCAGTGCTTTAAAAGTGTCTTTATTTGAAAAGTGTCCTCAAGAATGATGCTTTATTATGGTTACTTTATTGTGTTTTTGATTTACTTGTGTTTGTGTTTAAGGTTTTTACCTGCTTTTGGCCATGACAACTTTAAAATAAAATAAAAGAAAAGAAAGAATTGATTCCTGGTCATTGAGTAAAATCCAGTCCAAACCTTCAAAAACAAGCATACCCTTTCAAGTGGGGAAAACTACAGGGATAAACTTCACTAGAGTGAGGGAACTTGACATTAACTGTCGCCGACAAACGACTGCAACTTCCTCAGTGACTCTTGTTGCATTTTTTCAACCCTCGGCTCCATTATCATTTGCAGAACAGAATTGGGCACAGACTGACCTTTGTTGTCTTCAGTTATTTTACTTCTCTTGGCGGCTCGCAGCTTCGGCGAATTTAGCGGTTGCGCCGAGTCCGAGCCCTCCTGTTCCGGTCAAGTTACCTCCATCTCGCCTTCTTCGGCCTGTGTCTGTGGAGCCTTCTTGGCGTATGAGTGCATAATGCTGCTAATATCTTCCTCTTTGTCCATTTTTCAAGAATATAAGGATCAGCTGGGGGCTTCTGGTCGAGTATAGAAGAAGTGACAGTCTGTTTGAAAATTTAGGCGAAGGCGTGGTTTGCATTAGCTACTTCAGCCAATTTTCAAAAAAAAAAAAAAAGCCGAAAAAGTAAGGAAACACATGGATGAATAGCTTCTTCAAAAAGTCTCTGATTTGTCAAGTATTAGAATAGCATTTTAAAGTACTCAATTTGAGTTAACTGTTAAAAAAACGAGGTTTGCTACTTCATATTGCAGAGCGATAACAGAGTGATGTTACCTCAACGCCATCTCGCACTCTCAGCCCTTGCACTGAGCTTCGTGACGCACTTCCGTTTGGAAACAATACATATCGCTTATTTCCGGTTACGTTTACTTTCAATGTACTGCGGTCAATGAGTTGAACAAACACCACCTAAAATGAGTGTCTGTAATAAGATTTTATATTTTGGACATTTTTATTGACAGAAGAAGGGATATTCTGATGTTTAACGTGTGCAGAATTTTCAAAACTCATCGGAACATTAAGTTTAAATCCAAACCAAGCCAATCCGAGAAAGCTGCGGCTGTTAAAAATATGCCATTATTTCACCACAGGGTGTCAGTGTTCGTCTACACTAGTGACTGCGACGCTGAAATGTGTGAGAACAGATTAATAACATCAGTACGAAACACGAACATTTATTTATTTAGATTAAATATTGTAATCATTCAGTGTCGTTTTTCAATGTCAATCGTTTTACTATTACATGTTCATGCCCAAAATGCTTAATTAATATTCAGAGAAGTTGACTGTCATTCTCCTCTAGCTGCATGCGTTCTGATCGTAGGTAGGCACCTCGCATTCATTCATTCATTCATTCATTCATTCATTCAACTATTTTAAAAAGACAGGAATAAAGCACCAATGCACACTTTTTATTAGTCAAATTCATTAAAAAAATGTAAACTCAAGTATAGAATATAAGTAGGCTAATACGCTGTTAATGAGAAGACAACAGGTTAGTGGATAAATATATTAAGCCTATTTATTATTCAGAATTGAACAGTTAGATAGAAAATATATAGGAACATTTCACCAGGCTCAAGATAATTAATATAGAGATGTTATTGTTTTAATAAATTGGCGTCCATAAAACGTAGTGATAATCTGCATTCTCATGTATGGACGTGCGATGAACACTCTAACCGGAAACTCCCGGTATGTACGCGGAAGTAGTTGTGCAAGTAGTCCATTTTATACACATGCTCATAAAACAAACAAACAACAACAACAAAACAGACATAGCCTACTGTATTTGTTCTTATTGGATCTTAAAAGGGTCAAACTGTTTAATGTTGATCTATTAGGCAGCATGACGCAACAGTCTTATTATTTTAACGGAGCAAGAGTGACCCCTGTGGCTAGTATGCATCATTCACTTTTTTGAGGCCATTTAATTTTACATTAAGGTAGCACTGATTGTTTTTTTTATTCACACTCTATCAGCAACACGCAGTGACAGGATCCCTTTTATTTCAATGGAGAGCGGGCGATTTCAGGTGTCATGCCAAGGTAACGTTACTTACCCCTGAATGGAAGTGTATCCCCGCTCGCATTTAGCAGAAGGTGCGTAATTGCTTTGACCACGGTAAATGAAACTATACCACGTGAATTGTTTAAGTTATCGTTTTATTACAGTTTTTTTCAATTGCTTACACACTAAAATTAAAACTTTCCCACTATTAGCAAAACCTACACTCAAGGACCAAAACACCAGCCTAGATTTGCACAATTGTAAGCACGTTGTCACCTTCACCCTTTTTGCAAAACATTATACACAGTTATTTGTAAAACTCTACACACATCTTCACACCTTAGACCAGGGGCGGTTTCTTCATTAGGGCGATTGGGCGACGCACCACCAAAGTGTGAATCACATTCAAAAAAACAAAAACAATCTCATTCAACCACAGAGTTACGCTGCACTAGCCGTCATAGCCTCTGGATATAGTCCAATCAGCGTCATGTCACGTTCTGTGGAGTACCGCGTCTTTTTGGGCGATTTCACTCTGGCTGAGAATCGCCCAGAGTGTTCCCATAGACTTACATTCAAAGATGTTTTTTTTCGAACTGCAGGCACTGCAATGCATTCTCTATGGGTTCCGGGAGGGCTCGCACTAACGTGCTTACATCATCATACGTATCCTTAACTTGTGCAGCGATTGGTGGGAACAGACATACACTATTAAAAATCTTTAAGATTAAGTGACAAATAATATTTTAAAATAATTTTGAATCTAAACAACAACAATAAAAAATGAAACACATCTTTACTATCTTTATGAAATTAATAAAAAAAAAAAAAAAAAAAACGAGAGCGAGAGAGACTGTTGGGACATCTCGCGAGTTGTGGCTACAGACAGTTGAATTTGAACAACAACGTCATGGCGAACGCAGTTATTAATTCTATCGTGGGATTAAAAGAAATACCATTCAGCCGTCATAGTAATCAGGATAAAATGACAATTAAAAAGTTTGGGCCACCAAGACCAAATTTAAAGATAAAACAAGTATCTACAATGGGCGGGAAATCATATCATAGAGGATTCTCGAGGAATTGGTACGAGCGGATAAAATGGCTAGCAGGGTGCGAAGTAGCTAATGCTTTATTCTGCTACCCCTGCATTCTCTTCCATCCTGAGAACGGGACGGACATCGCATGGACAACTACAGGTGTCACCGATATGCATCATCTCTCCGAGAAAGTGAAAAAACATGAAACATCGAAGGTGCATATGGACAGTTGCCTAAAATTGGCGGCTTTCGGGAAAGTCAATATTGCCACACAGTTGGACGACAGTTACCGGATAGCTGTACGTCGTCACAATGACGAGGTTAGTAAGAACCGACACATTCTTGGCCGTCTCATCGACTGTGTTAAGTTTTGTGGCCTGTTCGAATTAGCATTGAGGGGCAAAGATGAGAGCGAAGGCTCAAGCCACGCTGGCATTTTTCGTGGACTGGTCAACTTGGCAGCATCGCTTGACGAGGTGTTTGAGGAGCACTTGAAAACTGCCACAGTCTTTAAAGGTACATCAAAGACTGTTCAAAATGAGCTTTTGGATTGCATGCTGTCAGTCATCAGGGAGCAATGGAAGAGGTGAAGTCAGCTAGATTCGTAGCAATTCAAGCAGATGAGACTACTGACGTTTCTACACAGACTCAGTTAGTGCTTGTGTTGAGATACATTGACACGAACCATGCTGTGCAAGAACGTTTCTATGAATTCATCCCCATCTTGAATACAACAGCCGAGTCGATTGCCAGTGTGATTCTGGAGAGGCTGAACAGCCTTTTCACTGATGATGACAGAGGCAAACTCATCGCGCAAGCATACGACGGGGCAAGTGTGATGAGGGGAGAGCGGGCTGGTGTGCAGCAAAAGGTGCGTGAACATTATGAAAATGCACATTATGTCCATTGCTACGCACACCAGCTGAATTTGATCATGCAGCAAGCTACATCTCAAACTCCAGCAGTTAGAGTATTCTTTTCTGATCTGAGTGGCATTACCAGCTTTTTTACCCGGTCACCAAAACGCACTACTATTCTCGACGAGATTGTTGCACGAAGGCTACCAAGAGCCTCATCCACAAGATGGAACTTTAATAGCAGAATCGTGAACACTGTATGCGAGAACCTAGATGACCTTATTGAGTGTTTCAGCTGTATTGCGACTGACAGCTCCTTTGATAGCAACACGGTGAGGGAGGCATCTGGCTTTCTGAGGATGCTGCAAGATGAAGACTTTCAGTTTTTTTCTGCATCTGTTTCATCAAATCATGCCTCACGTTGACGTGATGTACCAGCAGCTGCAGAAGAAGAACATTGATGCAGTCTTCATCAAACAAGCCCTCCAGAACTTCACAATGAAAGTGCAGTCCATCAGGTAAGATCATATCATACCTTCTCAATATAGGATCATGGCATTTAAAAATGTATGATATATGGTACCAAGATTTAGACACTTAAAAGTGGTGAACTAATTTAATCATCTGCATCTTTGGAAATTGTAATGACTTTGTCTGTAACAAAGTTTAGCAATCTTTTGAAGTATTCTCAGAAAGTATATCTAAAACAGACTATTTGTGTTGCTTCTGTTTTTTTAAGACATGAATAAGCATTTTCAATGACATGAGATTATTCATAAAACATGTTTTATTCATAAAAACACTGTTGATCTATCTGTGTTCAGGGACCAGAGCTCATTTCAGGAGCAAGTAGTAACAGGAACAACAAGATCTAGGAGGGGCTTGGGAGCAGACGACAAGCAGAGGCTGTCTAAAGAGGTATTTATTTCTGACCAATACTCCAGTGTTGGAAACTTTCACTTTATTTTTACAATCAGTTTAGGAACGGATGGGAGCAGTCTTTTTTACTCCTAGCATCATACTTTGAAATTTGTACATTCCATTCGACAACCAACACAATTTTTATCCTACACAGCAATGATTTAGTCAACAATATTGTTTGTCGCCACCTAGTGGAATCTTTAAGAAAAGAAACTCTGAGTGGACTGAAATTACATTTACTGGTCAAAAACCCTTCTCAAACTCCATTTGAGCTTGAATTTTGGTAAAATGTTAATTAACATAATAACACACACACAAATCATCGCTGTTGTATGTCCAAAACTGTTACTTTTCAGGAAACAAAGGAACCTGTTTCCCCCCCAAATAATTTCCAAGCTCTTAATGTTTTTCATTGGTTAAATATTTGTAAAACACATTGATGGATGTAAAGGGTGACCAATAGTATTAATTTTTGAAAAAATATGGAGATATAAAATCTTTATGTACAAGATATACTTTATATACCTTTTATCTCTGTTTTTATATTATAATAATTTATTTTATAACTAAAATAAAATGTATTTATTTTGTCAGGTCTGCGACACAATCTTGATCCACACCAAAGAAAGGTTTGCCTTTACCGACCACCTTGTAAGTGCCACGCTGCTACAAGGAGAGCTGTTTCAACAGCATGGCCATACATTCCCTGTTGAGGCTCTGAACATCACTGTCAGGGCATACCCGATGTTAAATAAAGCGAAGCTGAAGACTGAACTGTCTCTCATTTATGAGAGTCCAGAATTCAAGGGCTGCTCTGGTGCACTGGCGCTGTACCAGGTTTTGCTGAAGTACAACCTCCAGGATACTTTTACAGAGACTGTTGCTCTATTGAACATCCTAATAACCACTCCTATGACAACTGCTGAAGCTGAGAGGTGTTTCTCAACCTTAAAGAGAATCAAGACATTCCTGAGAAATGTAATGGGACAGGAATGTCTGAATGCACTGGCTATGCTTTCGATGGAGAGGGATCTAGTCAGGAACATGCCTGCTTTCAATGAGAAAGTAATTGATCACTTTGCTACATTGAAAGAGAGAAGAGCAAAATTTCAGTATAAGTAAGCAGTATATTAAAGGGTTAGTTCACCCAAAAATAAAAAATTATGTCAGTAATTACTCTCATTTTGTCCCAACCCCGTCAGACCTTCGTTCATCTTCGGAACACAAATTAAGATATTTTTGATTCAATCTGAGAGCTGGATCACTCCTCCATAGGCTTCTAAAGGACTGAAACTTCCTGGCCCAGAAAAGTTATTTAAGAGATCGTTAATATAGTCCATTTCAGTCCTTTAGAAGCCTATGGAGGAGTGATCCAGCTCTCAGATTGAATCAAAAATATCGTAATTTGTGTTCCGAAGATGAACGAAGGTCTGACGGGGTTGGGACAACATGACGGTGAGTAATTACTGAGATAATTTTCATTTTTGGGTGAACCATTTCTGACTAAGTGAGTAAATGTGAGTAAGGAGTAAAGTGAGTAATGTGAGTAAAGAGTAAAGTGAGTAATGTGAGTAATGTGAGTAAAGAGTAAAGTGAGTAATGTGAGTAAAGAGTAAAGTGAGTAATGTGAGTAAAGAGTAAAGTGAGTAAAGAGTAATGTGAGTAAAGAGTAAAGTGAGTAAAGAGTAATGTGAGTAATGTGAGTAGAGTAAAGGGAGTAAATGTGAGCAAAGTGAGTAATGTGAGCAAAGTGAGTAAAGAGTAATGCGAGTAAATGTGAGTAAAGTGAGTAAAGAGTAAAGTGAGTAATGTGATGTAATAAGTGTAATAATAGTGAGTAGAGAAACAAGAAGCTGCTTAAGCTGTTAATTTATCCATTGCATGGGTGGACCTTGTCCTTATCAATCATCCAAACATTTGCCCCCCCCCTGAGAGATTTTGCAGGAGCCGCCACTGCCTTAGACACAGATAAGGATTGTGAGGTTACTTCCTTGTCATTACAAAGCCCCAGTTTGCCATTGACCACACTAATGAATGAATTGGATATGCACATCCACCAGGTGTGGAAGCACACATGTGCTAATTTGAAAATGCAGCACTCAGGTGTGCTATAAAAGGCAGCAGGTGAGTTCACCTGTCAACAAAAATGGAAGGATCTACAAACCCAATTCCATAAAAGTTGGGACACTGTACAAATTGTGAATAAAAACAGAATGCAATGATGTGGAAGTTTCAAATTTCGATATTATATTTAGAATACAACATAGATGACATATCAAATGTTGAAAGTGAGACATTTTGAATTGCCATGCCAAATATTGACTCCTTTTGGATTTCATGAGAGCTACAAATTCCCAAAAAGTTGGGACAGGTAGCAATAAGAGGCCAGAAAAGTTAAATGTACATATAAGGAATAGCTGGAGGACCAATTTGCAACTTATTAGGTCAATTGGCAACATGATTGGGTATAAAAAGAGCCTCTCAGAGTGGCAGTGTCTCTCAGAAGTCAAGATGGGCAGAGGATCACCAATTCCCCCAATGCTGAGGCAAAAAATAGTGGAGCAATATCAGAGAGGAGTTTCTCAGAGAAAATTTGCAAAGAGTTTGAAGTTATCATCATCTACAGTGCATAATATCATCCAAAGATTCAGAGAATCTGGAACAATCTCTGTGCATAAGGGTCAAGGCCGGAAAACCATACTGAATGCCCGTGATCTTCGGGCCCTTAGACGGCACTGCATCACACACAGGAATGCTACTGTAATGGAAATCACAACATGGGCTCAAGAATACTTCCAGAAAACATTGTCAGTGTACACAATCCACCGTGCCATTCACCGTTGCCGGCTAAAACTCTATAGGTCAAAAAAGAAGCCATATCTAAACGGGAACCAGAAGCGCAGACGTTTTCTCTGGGCCAAGGCTCATTTAAAGTGGACTCTAGCAAAGTGGACAACTGTTCTGAGGTCAGACGAATCAAATTTTGAAGTTCTTTTTGGAAAACTGGGATGCCATGTCATCCGGACCAAAGAGGACAAGGACAACCCAAGTTGTTATCAGTGCTCAGTTCAGAAGCCTGCATCTCTGATGGTATGGGGTTGCATGAGTGCGTGTGGCATGGGCAGCTTACACATCTGGAAAGGCACCATCAATGCTGAAAGGTATATCCAAGTTCTAGAACAACATATGCTCCCATCCAGACATCGTCTCTTTCAGGGAAGACCTTGTATTTTCCAACAAGACAATGCCAAACCACATACTGCATAAATTACAACATCATGGCTGCATAGAAGAAGGATCCGGGTACTGAAATGGCCAGCCTGCAGTCCAGATCTTTCACCCATAGAAAACATTTGGCGCATCATAAAGAGGAAGATGCAACAAAGAAGACCTAAGACAGTTGAGCAGCTAGAAGCCTTTATTAGACAAGAATGGGGCAACATTCCTATTCCTAAACTTGAGAAACTTGTCTCCTCAGTCCCCAGACGTTTGCAGACTGTTATTAAAAGAAGAGGGGATGCCACACAGTGTGGTAAAAATGGCCTTGTCCCAACTTTTTTGAGATGTGTTGATGCCATGAAATTTAAAATCAACTTATTTTCCCCTTAAAATTATGCATTTTCTCAGTTTAAACATTTGATATGTCATCTATGTTGTATTCTAAATATAATATTGAAACTTCCACATCATTGCATTCTGTTTTTATTCACAATTTGTACAGTGTCCCAACTTTTATGGAATTGGGTTTGTAGAAGAAGAAGAGTGGGAATACGTAAGAGGGGGAGCTCAAAGAGGAGATGAAGGAGGAAGAGGAGAAGGAGGTAGAGGAGGAGGCCCAGGTAGAAGAAGAGGAGAAGGAGATAGAGGAGAAGGAGGTAGAGAAGGACCTGAAGGGTTGATATAACCTGAACAAAGAAGATGAGGACCAAACTCGACTCAAGAAATCCGTGCAAAACTTATTGACCATGTTATCAACAATGGACTGACACTGATGGAAGCTGGACAAAGAGATCAACCAAATCTCAGGAAAAAAATCACAAATCACACTCTTAGAAGAAGAGGTTCTATATATACCTTACTGTAAAAGGTTCTATCAGTGCTACGTATTTGGAACCCCTAAAAGGTTCTATACACTCTTAAAAAGGGTTCCTCTGGGTTCTACATAGAACCCTGGGGTTCCATATTTGGCCAATAGAACCTTTTACCAAAAAAATGGTTCTATATAGAGCCATTTTGGAGTTCCATATATGAAGCGGGGGATGGAACCATTTCTGGTTCTAAATAGAACCATTTCTTCTAAGAGTATTCTTGTTGCTAAGAGTATTCTACTGTATGCACTTCATGCAGTAATTTTTATTTGTCTACAGATTTTATTTTTGTCATTGATTTCATTGTTGGTTGATTACAGATTATGGTAAGAGATACTGTAAATAAATACTTGAAATATAAGTCTGCAGATATCACTATTTTTTTTTTCATCTAAATTATCCCTTAAATAACAATGTCTGGTCAAAAATCTAGCACATGATATTTCCTAAAAATAGTTTTTATACAAATGTGTTTTTTATTTATCACGGCAGTGTGAAACTGGCTGCAATAGTGTCTGATCATTGAGGACTGTGTTGGTTAAATGAAAACTGATAGCATTTTTACATATATGTGTATATCTTTTGACTGAAGTGTGTATGTTTTGACAGAGGTGTGTCATTTTGCAAACAATCTAGGAATTATGCCAATTGAGTGTGGTGTTTGGATAATTGTGATTATATTTTGAAAAAAAGAACCCGATTTTCAAAATTGTGTGTAAACAATTGAAAAAAACTGTATTGTTCTTTTATCGACGAGGTTTAGCAAGACAGCTATATCACATGGCCCATCTATAAAAAAAAAATTATTTTATTTTTCTGTAGGCTACGATCGAACTTCATGCACTGAATTGATCAATTCTCACGAGAATGTATAAAGTTACAGTAAAACCAAGACGACCATATTGTTTCACAAGCAAACAGCCTGTGTGGATATAAAATTGTTTTGGATCCCCCCTCCTCCTTCCATGGTGAGTTATTTTCAAAATGATTCAATAAAGCATTGCACCAAAAACATCGGCTGGTCATGACATAAAAACGATTTTGAAGTCCATATTCACTGCTGTTATTAGACATGATGTGAAGTATTCACAAAATAAAACACTTGATGATAGGCCATCATCTGTAGATTTTGGAGGGGATGATACATATTTTGGCAGGTCAAAAATACGGTCTGATAAAAATCTGTATCCCACTATAACTTTTGTCAGGAAACAAGAAATGTGTTCATATCTGTTACTAGACATGATGTGAAGTATTTACAAAATGAAACACTTGATGATAGGCCATCATCTGTAGATTTTGGAGCGGGGATAGGCTGCATATTTTTGCAGGTCAAAATACAATCTGAAAAAATCTGCATCCCACTATAACTTTTGTCAGGAAACAAGAAATGTGTTTATCATAGGCGTCATTTACGGCGGGGACGGGTGGGACATGTCCCCACCACTTTTTTTGCCAGGGTCGATTTTGTCACCACCACTTTTGAAACATCTCGCGGCACAGATCATGTACCAATACAAATAAAACATCTCCAGTTAACAGCATTCATTTCTTTTGTTTTTTAAATAACAGGTGATCTAGTACTGAAATGTGTTGTCTTCTCTCGGAAACGCGCTTCAATCCGTTGCGGAGATTCGTTCCGGTGAAATCACAAATCAAAATGCACACAAACGTGTCTGTCCCTGTTTCTCATGGGTTCTAATCCGCTCTCGTATTTTTTTCCCTCATCAAAACATGTACAGCCACTGATAAACATTATATCAATTCAACCACTGATAAACATTATTGGATGTGATGAGGGGAAAAAAAACTATACGAGTGTGGATTAGAACCTCAAACCTCCCGAGTCTCGACACGCTAGGCAAAAAATTTTACCCCTAGACCATCACCGTGCACATTCAATAAAGGGCATAGCCTATATACTGTGTATACTTACTATACTCGGACATTGTGCTCATTTTTATTTATGTACATCAGGAAGCTACAGGACATCGTCTTTCAATACATGACCTACTCGAAAGAGAAAAAAAGAATGAATGCGTCATTGTACCCAGCACTTTTGAAAATGCCCTTCCGAATACGTCTCTGTCCCCAGCACATTTCAAACCAAACTGATGCCCATGGTGTTCATATTCACTGCTGTTACTAGACATGATGTACAGTATTCACAACATAAAACACTTGATGATAGGCCATCATCTGTAGATTTTGTAGGGGGATACATATTTTTGCAGGTCGAAAATGCAATCTGTATCCCACTATAACTTTCACGAGTTCACACTTACATATAATTTTGAGGGATTAAGATTTAATGCATATTTGGCGTGCTGTCCAGAGGGCTCCGAGCTCGGAATTCTGCCCGAACCCAGAGTACTCCCCCGTATGTAAGTGATTTTTTGAAAGAGGAGTGTGGAGAACTAGGAGTGTGGAGAAGGGGTGGAGGAGGGATGCTGCAAACTGTCAATGGATCGAGGTAAGACTGCTGAGTCTATAGCTGTGTCCCAATGTGAAGGCTGCATCCTCCGAAGGCCGTATTTGAAGGCCGATTGCGTCACAGCCACGCGTCGAAGGACGTCACAATTCAAACTAGGCTGCATCCGCGAAGGACGCATTTGAAGACCGATTGCATCATCGCGGTGGGATGAAGGCTGTCCTAATTCAGTTATGCATGTCGCTACTCGATCCGTACCGGAAACACGATCTGTACTGCGCATGTGCGAGAACGAATTTTTTCTGCCACTTCCTGTCTTCGTCAATGTTTTTACGACAACTGTCACAACACTCACTAGTCACTACTTGATCAGTACTTTTCCGCCCTGATTTGTACTGTACTTATCCTGCATGTGCGAAAAAAATATTGGTTCTTTTGCATTTTATGTTAAAATTCAAGAATTTCTCTTAAAAGGAAAAATGCCTGCTACGTTCACACCGGACGCGAATAGGGCGTCAGGCGCGAATGATTTCAACGTTAAGTCAATGCAAAGACGCTTTACACGCGTTAAAAATTCCTGCGGCGCGAAGTTCGCGCGAATTGAGCGTCTGGCGCGTGAAGCGCGTTACGCGCGAATGATTCAGTTAGTGCCATTTGTGCATTCACGCGTTTGATGCGAATTCACGTCTGCCGCCCGAGTTGAAAAATCTGAACTTTGGCGTGAATTCGCGCCGCGTTAACCAATCAGGAGCCTAGCTGCTTGCTCACGTGGTGAAGTGTCTGGACGCTTCAATAAATTATTTTGTTAATATGACTAAATGCATGGTGAGATTATGCACAACAAAGCAAATGTTTTATCACTTAAAACATTATTTCTATATACGAGACATGTTCATTTTGTATTGTTATTCATTCCATAGCAAGATTATATGAAATAGTATTATGTTGTAAAGACAATCAACATATGTGCATAAATTCGTGTCTGGACGTGAGAGAGAGAAAAACAGGAGAGGTTAAAGGTGCCATCTGTAAAAATTGAGGTTAAAATATCCCAAAAATGAGCTACACGCATCAAAAGATTGAGAAGAAATAAGGTTGATGATGTCATTAAAAAACTGACAAGTAATAGTGCTGCCGAGATATTAACCTGAATAAGCATGCTAAATTACTAGCCCCGGCCCGGCAGGTGTCGTAATACCAGTTTAGACCATGGGAGGCGGTATGCGGGCGGGCAACGTTACCACCAGCCAAACTGCAATACACGAGTGAGTCGCGCTCGCGCCAGCTTGTGTGTTTACTTGAACCTGACGTCAGTCGTGTGGAAAATACAGCCCAGTACTACATTTCAGTTCAGGGAAGAGTTAAAAAAAACGATTGGTCGATATTATGCATGAGGAATACATTTTGGTAAGTTGTAGCATACTGTATCTTTCAACAGTGTTCGTGTTCTTTTACCATTAGCTAGTAGAGATGATCGGTTCACGTGCGCTAGGGATCTGTCGTGTAAAGCGCCAATACTGTATTTATTGTTTGAATTGCGTAATAAAATGAACAGAATCTGAGAGCTGACATCGGTCTCCGTGTCCTTTTCTGTGCATGACAGAATTGATGTGTGGCGTGAGAGTGTGTGAAAAGTGTTGTGAGAGTTGGCAGCTCTGAAAGGCGCTAGCTTGGTCCACATCAGGGAATGCTGTCTGTCAAATTAATTAAAACTAATGATAAAAATGTAATATAAACAAATCGAATATTATAAAAACTAGAAATAATAGCCTGGGCTTTAATTTTCCCATATCGTCGAAATGCACCGGCTTGTCTATGAGATGGCCCTTATAATTTAGTATTGAGATGTTGTTCATTTAGTCTCTAATCTGTAAAAATCTTCAAATGCTCCACACGAAACTGCGGTCTTCCAACCTTTTACTATCGTGTCAATTGATTTGATTAATATGCGCGAGGGAGACAGAGCAACACAGCGCTCGCCCATGTTGTTTGAAGACATGAGAGAGCGCGTGGCCGTGGAGGTATTTCTGGAGGTATACTGCCCCCATCTGGTATGGAATATGTTGTATTATTTGATTTTAAATCCCAGAGGGCACCTTTAATAACTTTTGAAGGCTGGCTCTATTTATCATCAAAACAAAAATAAATGACAGCTAGATCAGATGGATGAGGGCGAGGGTGATCCTTGCTCCGATGCGGGACAACATGTCATCAAACTGGGCGCGTGACAGGCGGAAGTACCGCTGACAGCGGCCGTCATCCAGCGCAGCTCCTGGAGCGAGCAAATGGTGAAAATAGCCAAACGGTTCGGCTCCGAAGGGTCCGGTGGACACAAATATACGGCGACGATGATCCCCACCCCGCTGTTCTGCTCTCCAGAGTAAATACAGAGCGGTAACTCTCTTGATGAATGGTCGACATAAAAACAATGGCCGCCAACGGATTTCGATTCTGACGCGCGTCACGCGCGTGAATTTCGCTTCAAACTTTTGTTTTTACGTGCGCCAGTTTCGCTCTTGACACGCGAATTACACAAAGTGGTCAAGCGTCAAACTAGACGCGCCAGGGGCGAATTTGACGCGCGATTCGCGTCCGGTGTGAACGTAGCATAACAATCACGAGGAGCGTCGAAAGTGAGACGGTCGTCTGCGAATTTTATCGTCAAAGGTAGCTATGACTAAGGCTTAAGGACGACACATTTGGCTACGCATCGACGCATAATGGCGGCCAAAGCGTAGCGAGCCATGCGGACGCGTATGCGTACTGATGCGTTGACTATGTAACGGCCCTAATGGTTTTCACATAATACCAAATATGTTAAAATGTGTAAAGTGTTAAATAACAATAATAAACTCATGCTTCAAATCGAACTTTTATCAATTTATTTGTCAGAGCTACCCAATCGTAGCACACTGTATTGGTGGGGAAACACGCCAGCATCTGATAAAAAGTTATCAGCCAGCTGCTCCCTGACAAGTGCCGCTCTCCGGGAGGGTCTGCTGCTGCCGACCAAAAACCGTTGTCCGTCGACCATGTTCTGGTCCCCCACAACGTGCCTCCACTCCACTCTCCAGGCTGGGCCTCTCCAGTGTCAGGCGTCGCATCCACAAAGGTGGCGGGCATGTATCTGGCACGTTCAGTGGATGCCAGAAAGTTGTGGAGAGCCACGCACGCCTTCACGAGCTTCACCCCTTTTTCAGATTTGCAGTGAAAAATCTACTATCCCCTGTTGCGTGACCGGTGTATTGCATTTTACGCATCGCCCGTGACGCTTGCGTTTGCTTTAACACTATGAAAGGGAGCGCGTCGCTCGCGTCACTCACGTTGCTTTCTCGTGTAGCTCGCGTTGACTATGTAACGGCCCTTAGACTAATCCAGGAGTAGGCTTTAGTTCAATTGTGTTGTGTAACAATATATCATAATACAAAAATCCAACTATGTATCGTGTGTAGTGACAATGAATCGTGGATAGTCCCCCCAAAATAAAAATTACTGTGTGAGGAAATATATATATATACATACTATGCTCTGAGTGTAACCCAAGCGATGCTCCGGATTCTTTAAATGTGTCTCTCGACTTGCAACTATGCAATATTGTTATTCTTTCCCTTCCTTGAGATCTAATATCTCAATTAACTGTCTACTAATTAACTGCAAGCAACACCATTTGGTAAGTATAAACAAATAATAACATTTATTCACACACAATAAAATAAATATTTAAACAAACAAAAAAACCCTTGTATTGAGTCTATAAACTTCAAATATAAATCAACCCTTGTCTCTTATTTTCTCTTTCACAAAAATAGACTCAATTCACTTTCACTCTGTGACTTTAAGATAAACTAACTCACTTTAAATTATTTCACTAGATTGAAAACAAAGTTAGGAATAACCTTTTCAATTACATCACATAAATCTCAAATAACACTTTTGAACACTTTTGTGAAATGTAAACACTGTACCGTACCCTTTCAGTGATCACTCGTTTATGCGCGCGCACACTCACACACACAATTGTAAAAGTCACCACCCAACCCCCGTTGCAGGCCTGTATCGTTGCTAGAGTTCGCTGTGGCCTAGAAACAACAAATGGCCTCTTCACTCTGTCGAGCAAACAAAACAAAACCAGATCACCTGAATTCCTCCGTCAGCAAACGACTCTCAGCAACTCTTCATCCACCACGAGCACCTGCACACACTGGTGTTACTGGACCCATCGCCTCACCATCTTCTTCCCCGACAGCAGCAAACGAACCCCAGAGCTCATCCGATCTAGACCCGCTCTGATCAAAGTCCAGCGAACCGGTGTCCTCTTCACACGGATACAATAATCAACGCGCAGTCCGCATATAAATGTCCGTGATTCTACCGCGTTTCCTTCAGTGTATTTTATCCACACTATGAAAATAAAGAGCTAGACGAACTCCTGTTTGGAGTAACTCTTTCACAAATATTTCTGTGTTGTAGAAAAGTCCGAACTGAATAAATGCACAAATTAAATACTTATACAGCACTTAGATTACATTTTTTCTCCTCAGCCTTTTACAACACCCGCTTCTCTCTCCTCTCTCTCAGAATCTCTCCCTCTCATCCAATCCAAAAACACCCTCTGAATAAAGAGGGCGGGATAAAACACACAACATCCAATGAAAATAAAATAATACAAGAATGCTAGGCAAAAGCACATTTTCCCCTAGTGCATTACAGACAAACGTCTCGGTTACGTATGTAACCCTCGTTCCCTGAGTAGGGAACGGAGACGTTACGTCAGAAGTGACGGAGATTGGGGGTTTCGCATAGAAAGCCAATCCTCTTCGAGTATTTAAACACGAGCCAATGGCATGCAATGCCTTGGGGCTGCGGAAATTTGCATAGCGTACTCCGCCCTACTCCGTGAGTATAAAAGGAGGAAGTGAACGCAACCGCAGTATGTCTTCGCTGAGGAGCCAAGACTGAACTCGGCGTCTACCCAGCGATACAGCAGAAGTGGCAGGGAGACGTAACGTCTCCGTTCCCTACTCAGGGAACGAGGGTTACATACGTAACCGAGACGTTCCCTTTCGTAGTCACTTCGAGTTACGTCAGAAGTGACGGAGATTGGGGGTCTGTGCCATCACGCCATCTTCAAGCTGTCTTCCAGTGCCCTGCGAAAGTCTGGACCCCCGAGCCTTACCTCTTTTTTTTTTTTTTTTTTTTTTGGGATCCGACTTTGACACAGGATTACCAAGGTACACTGGGAAACATATCCCGGAAGGGACATGCTACTAGCTGCCTACCGAAGGGAGGACTTACGAAACACATATGGCCACACAGGAACACATATGGAACACTGGAGTACCAACCGCAGGTGGCTACTAATTTAAACTCCAGGGGTGGCAGATGGCTTGCCAAGGGAAGACACATGCTCAGAGAGGCTTACAGTGGATAATACACATGAGACGGTTACCAAGGGGAACCGTGCGCATGGAGGCACCTAGCCAGCATCCAGAGCAACAGCAGTGGTGCCCGCATCGTCGGTGCTGGAGGACTCAAGACTTCAATGGAAGAACTGAGGAATATCGCACTTATCCAGTCCGGGGAGTGGAGTGGCGAGCAAGCGAAGACACCTGAGCGGATCCAGAACTGGCCGAAACGAGTACGTGAGAGGGTACCGGCTCAATTCGCAGATTATAGAATCTGGCGAAGGTGTTGGGTGTCGCCCAGCCTGCAGCTCTGCAGATGTCTGTTAGCGAGGCGCCGTGCGCTAGCCCAAGAGGAGGCTACACTCCGAGTGGAATGGGCCGTCACACCAAGGGGGCACGGAAGGCCTTGCTGCTGGTAAGACAAAGCAATGGCATCCACTAACCAGTGGGACAGCCGTTGCTTTGAGAGAGCCCTTCCCTTCTGGCTCCCCCCATGACAGACAAAGAGCTGGTCTGAGGTCCTGAAACACTGCGTTCTGTCGACATAGGTGCGGAGAGCACGTACCGGACAGAGCAGTGCCAAGGCTGGGTCTGCCTCCTCCAGGGGCAGCGCTTGCAGGTTCACCACCAGGTCCCGGAGGGGAGTGGTAGGAACCTTGGGCATATATCCAGGCCGGGGTCTCAGGAATACGTGAGAGTAAGCCGGCCCGAACTCCAGGCACACTTCGTCAACAGAGAGTGCGTGCAGGTCCCTTACTCTCCTGATGGAGACCAATGCAATCAGGAGTGCTGTCACATAGGACAGGGCAAAAACTCTACCGACTGCAAAGGCTCCAGGGGAGGCCTCTGCAGAGCACCCAGGTCTACTGAGAGGTCCCCAGAGGGCAGGAGGGGAGGGAGGCGGATTTAGCCCCCTCACTCCCCTCAGGAACCTGATGACCAGGTCATGCTTCCCATAGACTTACCTTTCACTGCATCATGAGACGCGGCAATGGCCGCGACATAAATCCAAAGGGTGGAGGGCGACAGCCTGCGCTCCAACCCCTCTTGCAGGAAGGAAGCATGACTCCGATCGAACATCTCCGGGGGTCTTCTCAGCGAGAAGAACACCAATTGACGAAGAGGTTCCACTTCAACGCATAAAGGTGTCTCGTGGACGACGCTCTTGCGGAAGTGATGGTTGCCGCCACCGCAGGTGGCAGCGAACTCAAACCTGCCTCGTCCCGTCCTGGAGCCACACGTGCAGCCTCCAAGATCGGGACGAGGGTGCCACAGAGTGCCCCGTCTCTGAGAGAGTAGGTCTGGTCTCAGAGGAATAGGCCAAGGAGGTGCTGTCGCGAGGAGCAAGAGTTCGGAGAACCACGTCTTGGTGGGCCAGTAGGGGGCTACCAGCAAGACCTGCTCCTCGTCCTCCTTGATCTTGCACAACACCCGTGCAAGGAGGCTCAGTGGGGGAACGCACACTTGCGTGGGCCCCGTGGCCAGCTGTGCGCCAGCGCATCCGAGCCGAGAGAGCCGCGGGTCAGAGAATAAACTGGGCGCAGTGGGACGAGTCCCGAGAGGCGAACAGGTCTATCTGTGCCTCCCCGAACTGGTCCCAAATCAGCTGGACCGACTGGGGATGGAGTCGCCATTCGCCGGAGATGGGACGGGCCCGGGACAGCTCGTCGGCTGCCCGGTTCCGGTCTCCAGGAATGTCCTGCACGAAGGGACCTCAGGTGCTTCTGACTCCATATCAAGAGGTGGCGGGCGAGCTGCGACAACCGGCGCGAGCGTAGACCCCCCCTGGTGGTTGATGTACGCTACTGCCGTAGTGTTGTCTGAGCGGACAAGCACATGCTGGCCCTAGAGCACGTTCGGAAGCGGTGCCGGGCGAGCCGTACTGCCAACAGCTCGAGGCAATTGATGTGCATGAGGCGCTGGGCTCCTGTCCAGGAACCGGCGGCTGCATGCCCATTGCACATGGCACCCCAACCCGTGGTAGACGCATCCGTGGAGACAACGAGATGCCTGGAAACTCGCTGAATAGGGACCCTGTCCGTAAAAAGCTGAGGTTCGACCACGGGAAGAAGGTTCGGCGGCACGTCGGAGTCACTGGAACTCGGAGCGAGCCGCGATGCCATGCCCACCTCGGGACTCGATCGCGAAGCCACAGCTGAAGCGGTCTCATATGAAGCAAACCGAGCGGCGTACCGCGGATGCCATATGCCCCAGGAGCCTCTGAAATAGTTTCAGTGGAACCGCACTCTTGCCCTCGAACTGTCGAAGACAAGCCAGCAGTGAGTGCGCGCGCTCGTTCGTGAGCTGCGCGGACATGGCGACCGAGTCTATCTCCATGCCGAGAAAAGAGATCCTCTGCACGGGGCAAAGTTTGCTCTTTTCCCGGTTGACCCGAAGGCCCAGACGGGCTAGGTGCCGTAGCACCAGGTCTCTGTGTTCGCAAACCTGAGCTCGAGAGTGTGCTAGTATCAGCCAGTCGTCGAGATAGTTCAGGATGCGAACCCCGTGTTCGCGAAGGGGAACAAGGGCTGCCTCGACGATCTTCGTGAAGACGCGAGGGGACAGAGCTAACCCGAATGGGAGAACGGCGTACTGGTATGCCTGGCCCTCGAAGGCAAACCGAAGAAACGGTCTGTGTCGAGGGAGAAAGGAGACATGGAAGTACGCGTCCTTCAGGTCGATCGCTGCAAACCAATCCTGATACCGAACACATTCGAAAATGCGTTTGGCCGTGAGCATTTTGAACGGTAGTCGATGGAGAGAACGGTTCAAAATGCGCAGGTCCAGGATCGGTCGTAACCCACCGGTCTTTCTAGGGGACAATGAAGTAGGGGCTGTAAAGCCCGGACCTCACCTCGGCTGGAGGGACCGTCTCGATTGCACCCTTCGCCAGCAGGGTCGCAATCTCCGCTCTCAAGACTGGGGCATTGCCACCAACCATCGTGGAGCGAACTCCCCTGAAGCGGGGAAGAGACCGTGCGAACTGAATCGCGTAGCCGAATCTGATCGTTCTGATGACCCAGCGGGAACCCCGGGAAGCGCTAGCCAGGCTTCCAGGAAGTGAGCCAACGGGGTCATGCGAACCACAGACGTCCCCCCGGAGGGGCAGCGAGGCGGGTCGACCAGCATGCGTGCAGGAGTTACCCCGCCCGGATGCACCGTCGAAACCCGCTCCCCGACAGAAGAGACCAGGGAAGGCAGAGCGTTCCACGGGGGTCTGTTCTGCCGGGGGTCTGGCGACAGAGGGGGAAGGGATTGGCGTAGCCCGGGGACGACACACGCACCCTTCCGCGCCCTCCGAGACAGAGAGGAATGAACGGGGCGACGCACTGGACGTCGTGCACGCTCCTTCCAGTCTGTGTGCTCAATGACAGTGTCAGCTTTTCCTCAACCAGCTCAGGGAGCTAGCTAGAACAAAAGATTCTCCACCGGCCCTCCACCGGGGAAGGAGGGGCCCTGCCACCACCTCCTGAGAAAAAACATGACACTATCACTGAGCGGCCCGCCTCAGGAACATCGCTTCCTGAGGGGGGGCTCTTTTCTTGGGACGCTTACCTGTGGCCTCCTCCGTGACGCGAACCGGCTGAAGGCTGCTGCTGGGGCCGCGTGGGAGGGAAGGGAGCCGCAGGGGGGCGTCCTCGGCGGCGAGCTGGCGGAGGCGTCCGAGCCGACGGCTGGTTGGAGGCAGCAGCTGGCCGTCGGGGCAGAGAAACCGCCTTCGTCTGCTCCTAGGCGGTCGAGAAGTGCTGGGCAAAGTCCTGGACCGCACCGCCGAACATTCTTGATGCTCCTGGACCACAGCGGTGGGCATCACCTGACCAAGGGAGCGAGCGACCGCCTCCGTGACCCGTTTAAGGACAAGGTAGGCGGCAGGCTCGCAGCTCGCTTGGTCCGTCACCTCCTCGTGCACATTCCTGAGCAGCTAGCTTTGTAGGTGCTCATCATATGCAGGGCGGAGGCTGCCTGTCCCGCCGCTCTACAGAATCGCGCCGCCATAGACGACGAGAACCTATAGGCTTTGGAGGGGCATCTGAGAGCAACCGCCGGTTGACCGGGGGAGCCCCAGCGTACCCACAGACAGCCGCATCGCCGAGGGGAGGAAGGGCGGGGAACTAAGCACGCTTTTTTTTTTTTTTTTTTTTTTTTAGTGCGTGTCAGTTCCGCATGCAACTCGGGGGAAAAAGGAAATTGGGGTTGGCCGTGGCCGTAAGGCGGCAGCGTTACCCAAAAACCAATTATTCAGCCGCGAGAGATCGGGATGGGGCGGAGTTCCACCCCCACCCGATGCTCACGGAACCCGAGATAGCACGGCCATCATCGCGGGATCAGACACGGCGGCGCTGACGCTCCCGAGGGAGGCAACGCGGCCGCATCCTCACTTCCCGAGGAGTCAAGCCCGCCTAGTGATGCTGTGATCAACATCGCATCATCATCTGGAGCGCTGCCCGAAGCAGCCGGTGCCACCGAAGAAGCAACCGACTGAATCGAACTAACGCTCACTGGCTCTCGCACTGAGGCGGGAGGTGTGGCCCGAGGAATCGTCGGGGCTTTATCCCACACCATCACCGTAAAATCACCAGGTCCCCGGGTCGACGGGCCCCCTATGGAGGAAACCGATCGAGCGGGGGGGACCGGGACTCTCACTCAAGTGAGATCATTGAGTCTCGACCTCAGTGTAGAGATGGTCATGTTCCCACAGAAGGAACATGAGTCATCCACGAACGCTGCTGCTGCATGCTGAAATGCCCAGGCATACAAAGCAGCGATCGTGACCATCAGATGACGACAGAAATCAATCACACCCAGAAGAACACGGGCGAACCGTCTTTAAAAAGACGTGCGCGTGCAGCTCTTTCAATGAGAGGAGGAAATTCACTCTTTCAGCGCTGAAGCGACCAGGGAGAAGCGCAAAGTCTGGCAGTCCACTGCTCAGATCGCAGGCGATGCAGAATCTCGCTGGGTACCGCCGTCACACCAACACTGAAGAGGACGCTCGTCTCGAAGAGTCTTGAACAGTGCTTTCAGGAGTGAAGAGGTTCTCTTGGCTCCGAAGCGAAAACATACTGCGGTTGTGTTCACTTCCTCCTTTTATACTCACGGAGTAGGGCGGAGTACGCTATGCAAATTTCCGCAGCCCCAAGGCATTGCATGCCATTGGCTCGTGTTTAAATACTCGAAGAGGATTGGCTTTCTATGCGAAACCCCCAATCTCCGTCACTTCTGACGTAACTCGAAGTGACTACGAAAGGGAACTTTAATCTCCCTCATCATTATTAAAGCAACACATCCCCGTTATAATCTTATTCAAGTGAAACCCTTTACATCACTTATAAATCCTACAAATGAACTTCTATTAATGACTGATACTATTGTTTAATCAATAATTCCCTACTTACTCAGAACTATTTCTGTAATAATCTCAGAAATAAGATTTTAATAACCTTGTAAGGAATATTAATAAACCACCTGGGTTACACTCTCCCCCTACTAAACTACTCATGTCCTCATGAGTCTCCAATTACAACTGTAGTAGGACTTCAGGTTTTGGATTCCTTTTCTCCTGACCACATTGTTCACAGGTGGCCATAGTCACTCCTCTTTTTAGAAGACTCTTGAATCTTCACAACCATACCCCTATACACAATAGTCAAAGGCTTATCAGAGGGCTTTCCAAGTTCATCATAACTCAACTTCTGAACTGGTTTAATCCTCCTCTTCAGAGAATTCCTTCCTCTCTCAATCTCATCTTCTCCACTTGCAACATTCACAGTTTCAATTCCTCCTTCTTCAGAAACTGAATCCTCAATGTTCCCCTCCATTTGAGCATCAGACTCCACTCCTCCAGTCAGTTCTACCTGAACAGGATCCTCGTGAGACCTATTAGGGCTCGGTTCGTTCTCCCTCCCAGTTGACGGAAAGGACAGTCTTTCAAGGTTCATAGTCTTTTCAACTGGATAATAAACATAATCACTACTGTCACCACTCTCAGAATTCCAGTCCACTGATTCACGATTCCCCCTTTCATGATTCATGACTTTCTTCTGTTTTCTTTCCACAGTTTTAGATCTGGTCACCACACGGCGTGAACTGTCCTCCCTCTCTGAAGGTAAGTTTAATCGCACTCCCTCACCAATCGGCAACAAGTGATCTCTGTGCAAAGTTCTCACCCCTCCGGTTCCAGTCTTCGGCTTCACCCTGTACACAGGTAAATTTTCCAGCTTCTCCAGAACAAGGTAAGGTACTGAACCCCACTTATCTCTCAATTTCTGCTTCCCAGTTGTAGCCAAGTTTTTCACCAGCACAGAGTCTCCTTTTCCCAGCTCACAGAACTTCACTCTCCGATCGTAGAGTCTTTTGTTCCTCTGCTCCGTTTTCTGTGCATTCTGCAGTGATAACTCAAATGCTTTTCTCAAATCCTCTTTCATTCTCTCTACATACTTCACATGCTTTTCTCCTCTTCTCCCGTCTCCAGCACTTCCAAAACGCACATCAATTGGAAGGCGAGCCTCTTTCCCGAACATAAGGTAGTAAGGAGAAAATCCAGTAACTTCACTCTTCGTGCAGTTATACGCATGCACCAGCTGACTCACACTCTGACTCCATATCTCCTTCTTAGAAGCATCCAAGGTTCCTAGCATGGATAACAATGTCCTGTTAAAATGTTCCGGTTGCGGATCTCCCTGAGGATGATATAGCGAGGTACGAGACTTTCTGATCCCCAGAATTCCAAGCAACTCCTTGATCAGTCGGCTCTCAAAGTCTCGACCCTGGTCAGAGTGTATCCTAGCAGGTAATCCGTAATGAACGAAGAACTTCTCCACTAGGATCTTTGCGACCGTCAGTGCCTTCTGATCTCTGGCAGGATACGCTTGTGCATAACGTGAAAAATGATCAGTTACAACAAGAACATTTGATACTCCTTTCAAGTCTGGCTCAATCGATAGGAAATCAATGCAAACAAGATCCATAGGCCCTCTGCTTGAAATATGATTCAAGTACGCAGATCTTTGCGGAAATGTCTTCCTCGCAATACACCTCCCACAATTCTTCACATATCTTTCCACTTCCATGGACATATGCGGCCAGTAAAATCTGTCTTTGCACAGCTCAGTCGTTCTCTCAATCCCCAGATGACCCGACTCATCATGTAGAGAATGCAAGACTTCCTGTCCGTACTTTCCAGGCAAAACCAACTGTAATTTCTCTCCTCCAAGAGAATTCTGTGTCACTCTGTGCAACAGATGATTACGAATGACCAACTTTTTCCCTTGTTTCCGCAACAAAGTCTCCAACACATCTGAACTCTTTGTTGTTTTCAAAAACTTTCCAAACTCCACATCTCGCATCACTGTGCCAATGACCGGATCTTCCCTTTGGGCCATTCTCAACTCCTGGTTAGTCAACGAATCACTCTCATTAGTGTCCAAACGAATTGGGCAAACATACAGTTCTGGAACACTTTCAACTCCAACACCCAACTGATCAACCAGTCTGTCCTCCCCTTCTTCAGCTGAGTAAGTACTCCTCACATGTCCACAAATAGCTTTTACCCCAGATCTAGGGATATCCATCCAGTTGGTAGTTCCATCTGTATCCGCAGGAAAACGTGACAGCACATCAACCCTCCATCATTCTCGCCTGTTCCAACCAGTTCTCGAAACTCTCCTCTCCAACCGGAATAGGAATGATACCAGAGAACATCCTCAATCTCCAGTAAGCATTTGAATCTCCAGAAGTTTTTGTCTTCTCCAGCAGATCACCAACAGCACGAATGATGGACTCAGGCGATGCAGCAGTCGAACCAGACGAATGGAACAATGATCCCACATCACTCATGGATTTTCCTTCCTCACGAAGAAAT
The DNA here is from genome assembly GCF_016745375.1 of Pimephales promelas. The sequence goes on from NW_024121765.1 coordinate 18,568,049, forward strand.
TTTTTCAACTTCTCTGCGAAATCAGAAGCATGTAGATCAGCCGATGCTACAATAACTCTCCATGGATCTTCACCATCCGCTCTCGGCAACTCAGCTGGTATGCGAGATGAGTCAATTTTCTCTCGGCATTCACACAATACCATCACAGTATTTGGAGTTTTCCCCGCTTTGGAGTCTCTTACTCTCACTTTGCCAACAGCTTTTATGGTTTGGACCGCTTCTTCAATGAATGCCACCTCCATTGTTGATGGTACCCCCATTAACATGATAGCATGATTTTCATCACCAAAGCTTCCTCACTCCACTCTTTAAGTTCAGCAGCCAACAGTTCATCACTCTTGAACTCCATCTTGAAGCAGAAAAGAGTAAGAAACAACTACTTTAGTCTTCTTAAATCTTCAACGGGATCTCAGGAAAAGAATAATTTATCCCGGACGAGCCCCCAAATTGTGTAGCGCCCCCTATGCTCTGAGTGTAACCCAAGCGACGCTCCGGATTCTTTAAATGTGTCTCTCGACTTGCAACTATGCAATATTGTTATTCTTTCCCTTCCTTGAGATCTAATATCTCAATTAACTGTCTACTAATTAACTGCAAGCAACACCATTTGGTAAGTATAAACAAATAATAACATTTATTTACACACAATAAAATAAATATAAACAAACAAAAAAAAACCCTTGTATTAAGTCTTAGTAAACTTCAAATGTAAATCAACCCTTGTCTTTTATTTTCTCTTTCACAAAAATAGACTCAATTCACTTTCACTCTGTGACTTTAAGATAAACTAACTTCACATTTCACTAGAATGAAAACAAAGTTAGGAATAACCTTTTCAATTACATCACATAAATCTCAAATAACACTTTTGAACACTTTTGTGAAATGTAAACACTGTACCGTACCCTTTCAGTGATCACTCATTTATGCGCGCGCACACTCACACACACAATTGTAAAAGTCACCACCCAACCCCCGTTGCAGGCCTGTATCGTTGCTAGAGTTCGCTGTGGCCTAGAAACAACAAATGGCCTCTTCACTCTGTCGAGCAAACAAAACAAAACCAGATCACCTGAATTCCTCCGTCAGCAAACGACTCTCAGCAACTCTTCATCCACCACGAGCACCTGCACACACTGGTGTTACTGGACCCATCGCCTCACCATCTTCTTCCCCGACAGCAGCAAACGAACCCCAGAGCTCATCCGATCTAGACCCGCTCTGATCAAAGTCCAGCAAACCGGTGTCCTCTTCACACGGATACGATAATCAACGCGCAGTCCGCATATAAATGTCCGTGATTCTACCGCGTTTCCGTCAGTGTATTTTTCCACACTATGAAAATAAAGAGCTAGACGAACTCCTGTTTGGAGTAACTCTTTCACAAATATTTCTGTGTTGTAGAAAAGTCCGAACTGAATAAATGCACAAATTAAATACTTATACAGCACTTAGATTACATTTTTTCTCCTCAGCCTTTTACAACACCCGCTTTTCTCTCCTCTCTCTCAGAATCTCTCCCTCTCATCCAATCCAAAAACACCCTCTGAATAAAGAGGGCGGGATAAAACACACAACATCCAATGAAAATAAAATAATACAAGAATGCTAGGCAAAAGCACATTTTCCCCTAGTGCATTACAGACAAACTTTAATCTCCCTCATTATTATTAAAGCAACACATCCCCGTTATAATCTTATTCAAGTGAAACCCTTTACATCACTTATAAATCCTACAAATGAACTTCTATTAATGACTGATACTATTGTTTAATCAATAATTCCCTACTTACTCAGAACTATTTCTGTAATAATCTCAGAAATAAGATATTAATAACCTTGTAAGGAATATTAATAAACCACCTGGGTTACATATATATATATATTTTCAGAGTTTTTGTGTAAGTGCTACATTAAACTACTATATAACGTTGATTATAATGTATAATAATGCAATGGGTAATATTTGTGGTTCCTGATAATGCTAAACGTCTTATGTTACCAGAATGTTAAGCATATTCGTCTAAAATAATCAAGTATTTCCAGCTTAAAGATTGTAAAAAATTATAAATATTTTTATTCTGGTGGCAGCATTGTCCTTGGGTTACAAACACCAAGTCCAAGCCTATTCATTTAAACCCACATTGTAATATCAATGTTAGCGTTTTAATCAACATTTTGTGTTAACCTAGTGCTTGTAACCCAAGGACAGCGGTGACACCAGAATAATAATATTCATGATTCTGAAGCTGAAGATATAGAATTATTTTAGACGAATATGCTTGCTCTCTTTCACTGAAAAGATGTATTTAAAATAATGTTGGCCACTTTTTACTGGTAACATCAGACATTTGGCATTATCAGGACACACAAATATTCACCCAATGCATTATTATACATTATATTCAACATTATATATAGTAGTTTAATGTAGTACTCTCACACAGTAATTTTTATTTTGAGGGGACTATCCACGATAAACTATTGTTGCGTTTTTGTACTGCGATATATTGTGGCATGATATATTGTTACACCCCTAGTATTGTTACACCTAGCGTTTATAAACATGCCTTAGAAAAATTAACATTACTGGTGTGTATTCTGAGACAAAAAAATGGCACTGACATATTTTAAGATGTGTCAGTCACGATGTTGCTTGCTTTCAGTTAAAACAGATCAAATATGCATTTTACTCTCTGGGCCTAGTCTGTGTGAAACTGTTGGTAAAAGAACCAGAAGATTTTATAAGAAAAAAATAGAAGAGAACTGACTGACTGGTACAAACTCTTGTGCTAAATGGACAAATTTGTTTAAACCCTTACGAAAAATAATTGCAGTACAATGAAGTACAACTGCAGTAAAACTGCAGTTCAAAGCAGTATAACTGCAGTACAATGAAGTACAACTGTAGAATTGCAGTATTAACGAAGTATAACTGCAGTATAGATACAATGTGACTGTAGTACATTGAAGTGCAACTGCAGTAAAACCACAGTACAAAAAGTAGAACTTCAGAATAGTGAAGTAAAACTGCAGTACAACTGTAGATTTGCAGTATTAACAAAGTATAACTGCAGTATAGATACAATGTGACTGCAGTACAACTGTAGATTTGCCGTATTAACAAAGTATAACTGCAGTATAGATATAATGTGACTGCAGTACAACTGTAGATTTGCCGTATTAACGAAGTATAACTGCAGTATAGATATAATGTGACTGCAGTACAACTGTAGTTTTGTAGTATTAACAAAGTATAACTGAAGTATAGATACAATGTGACTGCAGTACAACTGTAGATTTGCAGTATTAACAAAGTATAACTGCAGTATAGATATAATGTGACTGCAGTACAACTGTAGATTTGCCGTATTAACGAAGTATAACTCCAGTATAGATATAATGTGACTGCAGTACAACTGTAGATTTGCCGTATTAACGAAGTATAACTGCAGTATAGATATAATGCAACTGCAGTAAAACAGCAGTACAAAAAGTACAACTTCAGAATAGTGAAGTAAAACTGCAGTGCAACTGTAGATTTGCAGTATAATGAAGTAGTAGCAATAACTTCAGTTCAGTGATACACTTTAAAAAGTGATAGACTTTTTTTGATAGAGAAAACGTCTCGGTTACGTATGTAACCCTCGTTCCCTGAGTAGGGAACGGAGACGTTACGTCAGAAGTGACGGAGATTGGGGGATTTCGCATAGAAAGCCAATCCTCTTCGAGTATTTAAACACGAGCCAATGGCATGCAATGCCTTGGGGCTGCGGAAATTTGCATAGCGTACTCCGCCCTACTCCGTGAGTATAAAAGGAGGAAGTGAACGCAACCGCAGTATGTCTTCGCTGAGGAGCCAAGACTGAACTCGGCGTCTACCCAGCGATACAGCAGAAGTGGCAGGGAGACGTAACGTCTCCGTTCCCTACTCAGGGAACGAGGGTTACATACGTAACCGAGACGTTCCCTTTCATAGTCACTTCGAGTTACGTCAGAAGTGACGGAGATTGGGGGTCTGTGCCATCACGCCATCTTCAAGCTGTCTTCCAGTGCCCTGCGAAAGTCTGGACCCCTCCTCTCTCTTTTTTAGGGATTCTACTTTGACACAGGATTACCAAGGTACACTGGGAAACATATCCCGGGAGGGACATGTTACCAGATGCCTACCGAAGGGAGGACTTAAGAATACACATATGGCCACGAAGGAACGCATATGGAGTCACTGGAGCACCAACCGCAGGTGGCTGCTAAGATTTCAGCTCCAGGGGTGGCAGATGGCTTGCCAAGGGAAGACACATGCTCAGAGAGGCTTACAGTGGATAATGCACATGAGACGGTTACCATGGGGAACCGTACGCATGGAGGCACCTAGCCAGCATCCAGAGCAACAGCAGTGGTGCCCGCATCGTCGGTGCTGGAGGACTCAAGACTTCAATGGAAGAACTGAGGAATATCGCACTTATCCAGTCCGGGGAGTGGAGTGGCGAGCAAGCGAAGACACCTGAGCGGATCCAGAACTGGCCGAAACGAGTACGTGAGAGGATACCGGCTCAATTCGCAGATTATAGAATCTGGCGAAGGTGTTGGGTGTCGCCCAGCCTGCAGCTCTGCAGATGTCTGTTAGCGAGGCGCCATGCGCTAAAGCCCAAGAGGAGGCTACACTCCGAGTGGAATGGGCCGTCACACCAAGGGGGCACGGAAGGCCTTGCTGCTGGTAAGACAAAGCAATGGCATCCACTATCCAGTGGGACAGCCGTTGCTTTGAGAGAGCCCTTCCCTTCTGGCTCCCTCCATGACAGACAAAGAGCTGGTCTGAGGTCCTGAAACACTGCGTTCTGTCGACATAGGTGCGGAGAACACGTACCGGACAGAGCAGTGCCAAGGCTGGGTCTGCCTCCTCCGGGGGCAGTGCTTGCAGGTTCACCACCTGGTCCCGGAAGGGAGTGGTGGGAACCTTGGGCACATATCCAGGCCGGGGTCTCAGGATCACGTGAGAGTAAGCCGGCCCGAACTCCAGGCACGCTTCGCCAACGGAGAATGCGTGCAGGTCCCCCACCCTCTTGATGGAGGCCAATGCAACCAGGAGTGCTGTCTTCATGGACAGAAACTTTAACTCTACCGATTGCAAAGGCTCAAAGGGATGCCTCTGCAGAGCACTTAAAACTACCGAGAGGTCCCAAGAGGGTACGAGGGGAGGACGAGGCGGATGCAGCCTCCTCGCTCCCCTCAGGAACCTAATGACCAGGTCGTGCTTCCCTAAGGACTTACCTTCCACTGCTTCATGAGAAGCGGCAATGGCCGCGACGTAAACCTTAAGGGTGGAGGGCGACAGCCTGCGCTCCAACCCTTCTTGCAGGAAGGAAAGCACGACACTGATCGAACATCTCCGGGGGTCTTCTCCGCAAGAAGAACACCAATTGACGAAGAGGTTCCACTTCAACGCATAAGATGTCTCGTGGACGACGCTCTTGCGGAAGTGATGGCTGCCGCCACCGCAGGTGGCAGCGAACTCAACCTGCCTCGTCCCGTCCAGGAGCCACACGTGCAGCCTCCAAAGATCGGGACGAGGGTGCCACAGAGTGCCCCGTCTCTGAGAGAGTAGGTCCGGTCTCAGAGGAATAGGCCAAGGAGGTGCTGTCACGAGGAGCATGAGTTCGGAGAACCACGTCTTGGTGGGCCAATAGGGGGCTACCAGCAATACCTGCTCCTCGTCCTCCTTGATCTTGCACAACACCCGTGCAAGGAGGCTCACTGGGGGAAACGCATACTTGCGTGGGCCCCGTGGCCAGCTGTGCGCCAGCGCATCCGAGCCGAGAGTGCCGCGGGTCAGAGAATAAAACTGGGCGCAGTGGGACGAGTCCCGAGAGGCGAACAGGTCTATCTGTGCCTCCCCGAACTGGTCCCAAATCAGCTGGCCGACTGGGGATGGAGTCGCCATTCGCCGGAGATGGGACGGGCCCGGGACAGCTCGTCGGCTGCCCAGTTCCGGTCTCCAGGAATGTAAACTGCACGAAGGGACCTCAGGTGCTTCTGACTCCATATCAAGAGGTGGCGGGCGAGCTGCGACAACCGGCGCGAGCGTAGACCCCCCTGGTGGTTGATGTACGCTACTGCCGTAGTGTTGTCTGAGCGGACAAGCACACGCTGGCCCTTGAGCAACGCTCGAAAGCGGTGCAGGGCGAGCCGTACTGCCAACAGCTCGAGGCAATTGATGTGCATGAGGCGCTGGGCTCCTGTCCAGGAACCGGTGGCTGCATGCCCATTGCACATGGCACCCCAACCCATGGTAGACGCATCCGTGGAGACAACGAGATGCCTGGAAACTCGCTGAATAGGGACCCCTGTCCGTAAAAAGCTGAGGTTCGACCACGGGAAGAAGGTTCGGCGGCACGTCGGAGTCACTGGAACTCGGAGCGAGCCGCGATGCCATACCCACCTCGGGACTCGATCGCGAAGCCACAGCTGAAGCGGTCTCATATGAAGCAAACCGAGCGGCGTTGCCGCGGCCGCCATATGCCCCAGGAGCCTCTGAAATAGTTTCAGTGGAACCGCACTCTTGCCCTCGAACTGTCGAAGACAAGCCAGCAGTGAGTGCGCGCGCTCGTTCGTGAGCTGCGCGGACATGGCGACCGAGTCTATCTCCATGCCGAGAAAAGAGATCCTCTGCACGGGGCAAAGTTTGCTCTTTTCCCGGTTGACCCGAAGGCCCAGACGGGCTAGGTGCCGTAGCACCAGGTCTCTGTGTTCGCAAACCTGAGCTCGAGAGTGTGCTAGTATCAGCCAGTCGTCGAGATAGTTCAGGATGCGAACCCCGTGTTCGCGAAGGGGAACAAGGGCTGCCTCGACGATCTTCGTGAAGACGCGAGGGGACAGAGCTAACCCGAATGGGAGAACGGCGTACTGGTATGCCTGGCCCTCGAAGGCAAACCGAAGAAACGGTCTGTGTCGAGGGAGAATGGAGACATGGAAGTACGCGTCCTTCAGGTCGATCGCTGCAAACCAATCCTGATACCGAACACATTCGAAAATGCGTTTGGCCGTGAGCATTTTGAACGGTAGTCGATGGAGAGAACGGTTCAAAATGCGCAGGTCCAGGATCGGTCGTAACCCACCGGTCTTTTTGGGGACAATGAAGTAGGGGCTGTAAGCCCGGACCTCACCTCGGCTGGAGGGACCGTCTCGATTGCATCCTTCGCCAGCAGGGTCGCAATCTCCGCTCTCAAGACTGGGGCATTGCCACCAACCATCGTGGAGCGAACTCCCCTGAAGCGGGGAGGAGACCGTGCGAACTGAATCGCGTAGCCGAATCTGATCGTTCTGATGACCCAGCGGGATACCATGGGAAGCGCTAGCCAGGCTTCCAGGAAGTGAGCCAACGGGGTCATGCGAACCACAGACGTCCCCCCGGAGGGGCAGCGAGGCGGGTCGACCGGCATGCGTGCAGGAGTTACCCCGTCCGGATGCACCGTCGAAACCCGCTCCCCGACAGAAGAGACCAGGGAAGGCAGAGCGTTCCACGGGGGTCTGTTCTGCCGGGGGTCTGGCGATAGAGGGGGAAGGGATTGGCGTAGCGTGGGGACGACACACGCACCCTTCCGCGCCCTCCGAGACAGAGAGGAATGAACGGGGCGACGCACTGGACGTCGTGCGCGCTCATTCCAGTCTGTGTGCTCAATGACAGTGTCAGCTTTTCCTCAACCAGCTCAGGGAGCTAGCTAGAACAAAAGATTCTCCACCGGCCCTCCACCGGGGAAGGAGGGGCCCTGCTACCGCCTCCTGAGAAAAACCATGACACTATCACTGAGCGGCCCGCCTCAGGAACATCGCTTCGCCTGGCGTTTAGCGGGGCACACGGCCTGAGGGGGGGGGGGGGTGCGCTTACCTGTGGCCTCCTCCGCGACGCGAACCGGCTGAAGGCTGCTGCTGGGGCCGCGTGGGAGGGAAGGGAGCCGCAGAGGGGCGTCCTCGGCGGCGAGCTGGCGGAGGCGTCCGAGCCGACGGCTGGTTGGAGGCAGCAGCTGGCCGTCGGGGCAGAGAAACCGCCTTCGTCTGCTCCTAGGCGGTCGAGAAGTGCTGGGCAAAGTCCTGGACCGCACCGCCGAACATTATGATGCTCCTGGACCACAGCGGTGGGCATCACCTGACCAAGGGAGCGAGCGACCGCCTCCGTGACCCGTTTAAGGACAAGGTAGGTGGCAGGCTCGCAGCTCGCTTGGTCCGTCACCTCCTCGTGCACATTCCTGAGCAGCTAGCTTTGTAGGTGCTCATCATATGCAGGGCGGAGGCTGCCTGTCCCGCCGCTCTACAGAATCGCGCCGCCATAGACGACGAGAACCCATAGGCTTTGGAGGGGCATCTGAGAGCAACCGCCGGTTGACCGGGGGAGCCCCAGCGTACCCACAGACAGCCGCATCGCCGAGGGGAGGAAGGGCGGGGAACTAAAGCACGCTTTTTTTTTTATTATTTATTTATTTATTTTTTAGTGCGTGTCAGTTCCGCATGCAACTCGGGGAAAAAAGGAAATTGGGGTTGGCCGTGGCCGTAAGGCGGCAGCGTTACCCAAAAACCAATTATTCAGCCGCGAGAGATCGGGATAGGGCGGAGTTCCACCCCCACCCGATGCTCACGGACGCCCGAGATAGCACGGCCATCATCGCGGGATCAGACACGGCGGCGCTGACGCTCCCGAGGGAGGCAACGCGGCCGCATCCTCACTTCCCGAGGAGTCAAGCCCGCCTAGTGATGCTGTGATCGACATCGCATCATCATCTGGAGCGCTGCCCGAAGCAGCCGGTGCCACCGAAGAAGCAACCGACTGAATCGAACTAACGCTCGCTGGCTCTCGCACTGAGGCGGGAGGTGTGGCCCGAGGAATCGTCGGGGCTTTGTCCCACACCATCACCGTAAAATCACCAGGTCCCCGGGTCGACGGGTCCCCTATGGAGGAAACCGATCGAGTGGGGGGGACCGGGACTCTCACTCAAGTGAGATCATTGAGTCTCGACCTCAGTGTAGAGATGGTCATGTTCCTTCATGTTCCTTCCTCCTTCGGTCATCCACGAACGCTGCTGCTGCATGCTGAAATGCCCAGGCATACAAAGCAGCGATCGTGACCATCAGATGACGACAGAAATCAACCACACCCAGAAGAACACGGGCGAACCGTCTTTAAAAAGACGTGCGCGTGCAGCTCTTTCAATGAGAGGAGGAAATTCACTCTTTCAGCGCTGAAGCGACCAGGGAGAAGCGCAAAGTCTGGCAGACCACTGCTCAGATCGCAGGCGATGCAGAACAGTGAGAATGGCTTTCAGGAGTGAAGAGGTTCTCTTGGCTCCGAAGCGAAAACATACTGCGGTTGCGTTCACTTCCTCCTTTTATACTCACGGAGTAGGGCGGAGTACGCTATGCAAATTTCCGCAGCCCCAAGGCATTGCTTGCCATTGGCTCGTGTTTAAATACTCGAAGAGGATTGGCTTTCTATGCGAAATCCCCCAATCTCCGTCACTTCTGACGTAACTCGAAGTGACTACGAAAGGGAACTAATCATTTTTTTTTATCTTTTTGTTTTTATTGGGCTCTCGGGCAATGATATCAGTTTTGCCATTAAAAAGTGAAATTACTGAACCTAAATAAAGGAGCAAAAAAAGACAGATGAAGTTTTTGTTTTTTGCATCTGAAGTCTTGGCCTACCAATATTAAACTGTACTGCAGTTCTGCTGTTTTGTGCGAGACATAGCCCATGTGACCAGAGCTTCCTTCGCGCGCACGCGCAGCGGGCGTTGTCCTGACAACGAGTCTCGAGAGCAGCTGATGCTCATTACTGTCAGTCAGCGTCTTTCCCAAGCGGCAACCTCCCCGTCTCCCTCTTGAAGCCAACACGGAAGTGAATTAAACTGCAATTTATCGAGTGGCCGCTTGAGGCAGGCTGCAGAAGCGAGTCAAATCTGTATCTCCCCCATGTTAAAATGCCCAACTTTACAGCAGAAAAAAACATGATTACAGCCTGGAGCAAAAAGTGGCTTTGGTCTATAGAGCTCATTTTTCCCTTCATGACAACTGTGAGGGGGGTGAATTTTTTTACAACTCATCTGTTTAAATTATATTTAAGCCTTAAAGTTCTGCATAATTAAGGGCGTGGCCACTTGAGTGACAGGTGGATTCTTGCAGCCGCTTTCACTGCTAGTCGTTTGTCTGCTGTCTGTTAGCGTCACCCTCAGCTGTGTTTGTGCTTTTCTGGATTATTTCATACAGTTTAATACATGTTTTATACCTTCGCCCGTGCAAGCCGTTGGATTCCGTCGTGTTGAGTATGGAGAGAATAACCAGCGCTGTGTTTCCAGCTGTTTCCCTCTCATGCACTAATGGATGTCTGATGATTTCAGTGCTTTCTCTCCGTCCATGCAAAGATGCACACCCTTGAATGAGCGCGGATTTCTAGTTCATTTACTTGAAGTTCTGAGGTAATATCTTTGGTTTGACCCATCTGAGAAACTGAGAGGCGGCCAAAATCAGATTGTAAAATGGACTGAATTAAAGCTCTTTACGAACTTGACGTGAGATGCCGACTGACGTGTGCTTGCCTTGAATCACTGTCACATGCACAAGCTTAGAGCAATATTGTAAGTAATTAATACATTTTTAACTAGCAGAATAATAATGCATCACGATGCGATAGTTGACTGTATGTTGTGAGAAATGTGTGTGATCTGTTATGTACTCCTTGTGAGATTAATAAAGTTGATAAAAAAGGAAAGTAAATAGTCTCACTTTCAGTTACGTCTTAACTATTATAATATTTCGAAGGGCAAAACATGAACTTTAACCATTGGCTTTACTTTTTCAATCAGCTGTCAATTCAGCGCGAGGGAGTAGAGCAGTAGCATAGCATTAGCACCTCAGCTCCACCCGCGTCCCGCCTCTTTGCCCATTTTAATTTATCCGGTAGTGACGAGAGGTGACGCACTGCCAAGATGGCGACGGCCGGCCACGCCCACTTTAGGCCTCAAAAACGCTCTTCAGAAACCTATGGGTGACGTCACGGACACTACGTCCATATTTTTTTACAGTCTATGGTCTTTCCGCGTAGTGTCTGCTCCATAAAATATGGTTTGGTTGATTTCCTCACTGAAATTATCGTTCATATAGGTTCATATTTATGAACTATCACAATTAAAACACAAAGACATGACAGCATTACTCGTGGTGACGACGGTCATTAACAAGTGGAATGGAAGAGAAGCGTTTTCTGGAAGAAAAGAAGTTCATTGCGCGAGGCCTTGTCAAGTCATTCAGCTTAGAGGTGAGTAAATTATAACATATAATGTCCTCATATTTCTCTTTTTTTATTTTAGATTGGTGTAAAAAAGACTTTATGTATATGTTGTTCAGCCCGGTGGGAAAATTAGAGGAAACGCCGCTTCTATTCTGTAATGTTAGTTTTACCATTCTCCGGTTTAACGTTACACTGTTTAACGTTAGTGTTAACTGCGCCACAGCAGATTGTGTAACTTATGTTTGCACTTTGCAGAATATTGTCTATCACTATTAACGCATTTTTTTAAAAACTATCTGTATTGTATGAAGTGCTATACACGGTGACTTTACTTGTTTAAATTTAATATCAGGAATATTAGAAATATCAGACACTAACTTACTGGAAAATACAAGCAAATATGTTCAGTAGTTTGACATTGTGTGCAGAAAAGATTTTTTTTTTTTTTTTTAAGTAGGCTAACTTACTTTTTTTGTGTGATTGCTATTTCCAGGAAAATGTACTGGTAACAACTAAAAACAGAAGACGATGGCTGGGGTGAAACAAATATGCACTCACAGACTTTAAAAATTGTGTGTCTCTGCTTTTTTCCAGAAATGCATGTTATTGGGCAAATTGTGTAGACTGTCTATGGAGTGACAGAAAGATTTCATCAACAATAGGCTTATTCATATGAAGTGTGCATTAGGCTACTCTTTATTCGTGTTTTCATACCATGAAGATGCCAGTTTGCATCGTCAATGCAATCTTTATCTTTGCAGCAACTGACATAGAAAACAGTAGTTTATTAATAAATAATTTTATCTCAGCTCCACTCGGCTCGCGTCGAGAGCTCGTGGCGCGTGATCTTCAGAAATGCGCTCCCCTCGAGAAAATATCACCACTCTGCTCACATTCTCTGGTGTGAGACAATGTGTATCTCCTGTTTTCTAATAGTTGATTGACAGCTTTTAGATGCATTATTGGAACCGACACTCTCTGGTTGAACGTGTCATCATGTGTGATGCCGTCTGAGCCATATCTCGTAATTTTTAATTAGTCACGCGGTAATACCATATACCGCGGTAAAATAGGGAGGAGGTTTGACGGTATGAAAATTTGGATACCGCCCATGCCTAGTGTGGAGGGACTGGACAATCTTCTGTCAGAAGTGGTGGTGACAGGATCTTAAGTGATGCTCCTACATAAGAAACATATGGTTAGCAACTTATTTAATATTTATTTTATTATTCTATATTAGCATTATCTGACACTCTAAACTTACCATTTTCACTGTCAGGAGGGAGTGGACAATCTTCTGTCAGAAGTGGTGGTGACAGGAACTTAAGTAATGCTCCTACATAAGAAATATTAAATCACTCTCTGGTTGAACGTGTCATCATGTGTGATGCCGTCTGAGCCTTATCTCGTAATTTTTAATTAGTCACGCGGTAATACCATATACCGCGGTAAAATAGGGAGGAGGTTTGACGGTATGAAAATTTGGATACCGCCCATGCCTAGTGTGGAGGCACTGGGCAATCTTCTGTCAGAAGTGGTGGTGACAGGAACTTAAGTAATGCTCCTACATTAGAAACATATGGTTAGCAACTTATTTAATATTTATTTTATTATTCTATATTAGCATTATCTGACACTCTAAACTTACCATTTTCACTGTCAGGAGGGAGTGGACAATCTTCTGTCAGAAGTGGTGGTGACAGGAACTTAAGTGATGCTCCTACATAAGAAACATATGGTTAGCATCTTATTTAATATTTATTTTATTATTCTATATTAGCATTATCTGACACTCTAAACTTACCATTTTCACTGTCAGGAGGGACTGGACAATCTTCTGTCAGAAGTGGTGGTGACAGGATCTTAAGTGATGCTCCTACATAAGAAACATATGGTTAGCAACTTATTTAATATTTATTTTATTATTCTATATTAGCATTATCTGACACTCTAAACTTACCATTTTCACTGTCAGGAGGGAGTGGACAATCTTCTGTCAGAAGTGGTGGTGACAGGAACTTAAGTAATGCTCCTACATAAGAAACATATGGTTAGCAACTTATTTAATATTTATTTTATTATTCTATATTAGCATTATCTGACACTCTAAACTTACCATTTTCACTGTCAGGAGGGACTGGACAATCTTCTGTCAGAAGTGGTGGTGACAGGATCTTAAGTGATGCTCCTACATAAGAAACATATGGTTAGCAACTTATTTAATATTTATTTTATTATTCTATATTAGCATTATCTGACACTCTAAACTTACCATTTTCACTGTCAGGAGGGAGTGGACAATCTTCTGTCAGAAGTGGTGGTGACAGGAACTTAAGTAATGCTCCTACATAAGAAACATATGGTTAGCAACTTATTTAATATTTATTTTATTATTCTATATTAGCATTATCTGACACTCTAAACTTACCATTTTCACTGTCAGGAGGGACTGGACAATCTTCTGTCAGAAGTGGTGGTGACAGGAACTTAAGTAATGCTCCTACATAAGAAACATATGGTTAGCAACTTATTTAATATTTATTTTATTATTCTATATTAGCATTATCTTACACTCTAAACTTACCATTTTCACTGTCAGGAGGGACTGGACAATCTTCTGTCAGAAGTGGTGGTGACAGGAACTTAAGTAATGCTCCTACATAAGAAACATATGGTTAGCAACTTATTTAATATTTATTTTATTATTCTATATTAGCATTATCTTACACTCTAAACTTACCATTTTCACTGTCAGGAGGGACTGGACAATCTTTAGTCAGAAGTGGTGGTGACAGGAACTTAAGTGATGCTCCTACATAAGAAACATATGGTTAGCATCTTATTTAATATTAATTTTTATTATTCTATATTAGCATTATCTGACACTCTAAACTTACCCTGTTCACTGTCAGAAGGGACTGGACAATCTTCTGTCAGAAGTGGTGGTGACAGGATCTTAAGTGATGCTCCTACATAAGAAACATATGGTTAGCAACTTATTTAATATTTATTTTATTATTCTATATTAGCATTATCTGACACTCTAAACTTACCATTTTCACTGTCAGGAGGGAGTGGACAATCTTCTGTCAGAAGTGGTGGTGACAGGAACTTAAGTAATGCTCCTACATAAGAAACATATGGTTAGCAACTTATTTAATATTTATTTTATTATTCTATATTAGCATTATCTGACACTCTAAACTTACCATTTTCACTGTCAGGAGGGACTGGACAATCTTCTGTCAGAAGTGGTGGTGACAGGATCTTAAGTGATGCTCCTACATAAGAAACATATGGTTAGCAACTTATTTAATATTTATTTTATTATTCTATATTAGCATTATCTGACACTCTAAACTTACCATTTTCACTGTCAGGAGGGAGTGGACAATCTTCTGTCAGAAGTGGTGGTGACAGGAACTTAAGTAATGCTCCTACATAAGAAACATATGGTTAGCAACTTATTTAATATTTATTTTATTATTCTATATTAGCATTATCTGACACTCTAAACTTACCATTTTCACTGTCAGGAGGGACTGGACAATCTTCTGTCAGAAGTGGTGGTGACAGGAACTTAAGTAATGCTCCTACATAAGAAACATATGGTTAGCAACTTATTTAATATTTATTTTATTATTCTATATTAGCATTATCTTACACTCTAAACTTACCATTTTCACTGTCAGGAGGGACTGGACAATCTTCTGTCAGAAGTGGTGGTGACAGGAACTTAAGTAATGCTCCTACATAAGAAACATATGGTTAGCAACTTATTTAATATTTATTTTATTATTCTATATTAGCATTATCTTACACTCTAAACTTACCATTTTCACTGTCAGGAGGGACTGGACAATCTTTAGTCAGAAGTGGTGGTGACAGGAACTTAAGTGATGCTCCTACATAAGAAACATATGGTTAGCATCTTATTTAATATTAATTTTTATTATTCTATATTAGCATTATCTGACACTCTAAACTTACCCTGTTCACTGTCAGAAGGGACTGGACAATCTTCTGTCAGAAGTGGTGGTGACAGGATCTTAAGTGATGCTCCTACATAAGAAACATATGGTTAGCAACTTATTTAATATTTATTTTATTATTCTATATTAGCATTATCTGACACTCTAAACTTACCATTTTCACTGTCAGGAGGGACTGGACAATCTTCTGTCAGAAGTAGTGGTGACAGGAACTTAAGTAATGCTCCTACATAAGAAATATATAGCCTTTTGTCAGGATCTTAATTGAATCATTTTTATTAATATTATTATTATTATTACCTTAGTTTATCAGCTAATTATAACTAATTTACTTTTTTTACATGTGTTTTTCAATGCAGAACAGACATTTTCCAAGCGATGTCACTGATGTGCGCATTATTCCCTGCTGCTGTAGGCTACCAACAGTATTCTTCTATTCCAGCCTACATTAATACTGTCCAACACCAACACTTTAGCAGCTACATGCTTTTGCTAAGTGCAACCCCCTTAGCTAAACACAGTTTTTACGTAACCATATCAACGTTACTAGTAATTAATCTTGCAAAAATTAAGTGAAACTAAACTAAAATTATAACAACGTGGATTGTGTGACTTTTTTTTTACATTTCTGAAATCCATTACTCAACAGTCACCTCTGATAACAGATCACTCGAGATAAATAAATCGTTTCGTTGAATCGTTGTTCTGTTCACATCTGTTTTTCCACAGTAGTAACCTTATCGTTTTAAAACATCTTTAAAGAAAATAAATGTAGCCTAGCTACATATATTTTCTGTAAAGACGCTTTAAATCGATAACTAATGTTACTACTGTGAAAAATAGATGTGAACTGAACAACGAAACGATTTGTATGTCATTAATTAGCCAATCAAAAGTCAATCAATCATCATCATCTCATTCTCCATCACTTACCGCAGTCCTGTTTTCTCTTCTCCACTTCATTTTGCTTTTTTTTCCGCTTCTGGCTGCCAGATGGATATGTCCTCTTCATGTTCAATACATAAATTCATGCATTTTCGGATATTATTTTGGGTTTCAGAAACATGAGTAAGCGCTGTTTGAAAAAGGCGCCAGAGGCGGCGAAAGCATAAGCAGCCTCGCGAGTCGGGGGATGCCGAGGTGTTGCGGTGTCACTGCGTGTTATATTAATACGAACATTTTTGATTGTTTAAATGATCGGCCCTCGGGGGCCCCCTCAAAATGCGGGGCCCCAGGCAATTGCCTGCCTTGCCTGCCCTATTGCAGCGCCTCTGGATAGCATTATTAATAAACTATACTATCAATATTTTTATATAATTATACTAGTATTCATTACCATTTTATTTGCTGTATACTATTTGTTTATTTTATTGACTAAACTATTTACTATTACTTCTTACTTTACGTTAATTACTATTTGCATTGCACTGTATGCCCAGTTGTACCACAACATGTATTATCATAAAGGATCCAGTTATCAATGTTATTGCTAAAATCTGGCCAATCACATAAAATGCTTTTTCCACATTGAGCAAACTTAAATATCTCAGTATGGGGGTCTTCACCATTCTTATCCAAGAACGTTTTTATCCAGAAAAACGCAGCTCACCCGTTAACTTCAAGCGGCAACCTCCCCGTCTCTCTCTTGAAGCCAACACGGAAGTGAATTAAACTGCAATTTATCGAGTGGCCGCTTGAGGCAGGCTGCAGAAGCGAGTCAAATCTGTATCTCCCCCATGTTAAAATGCCCAACTTTACAGCAGAAAAAAACATGTTTACAGCCTGGAGCAAAAAGTGGCTTTGGTCTATAGAGCTCATTTTTCCCTTCATGACAACTGTGAGGGGGGTGAATTTTTTTACAAACATTTTTTTACAAAAATTTAAATTATATTTAAGCCTTAAAGTTCTGCATAATTAAGGGCGTGGCCACTTGAGTGACGGGTGGATTCTTGCAGCCGCTTTCACTGCTAGTCGTTTGTCTGCTGTCTGTTAGCGTCACCCTCAGCTGTGTTTGTGCTTTTCCGGGATTATTTCATACAATTTAATACATGTATTATACCTTCTCCCGTGCACGCCGTTGGATTCCGTCGTATTGAGTATGGAGAGAACAACCAGCGCCGTGTTTCCAGCTGTTTCCCTCGCATGCACTAATGGATGTCTGATGATATCAGTGCTTTTTCTCCGTCCATGCAATAGATGCACACCCTTGAATGAGCACGGATTTCTAGTTCATTTACTTGAAGTTCTGAGGTAATATCTTTGGTTTGACCCATCTGAGAAACTGAGAGGCGGCCAAAATCGGATTGTAAAATGGACTGAATTAAAGCTCTTTACGAACTTGACGTGAGATGCCGACTGACATGTGTGTGTCACGGGTGACAAAATCGCTCAGTAAACGGAACCTTCTTGAGAGTCCTGAGTTTCCTAGGGGAACGTATTGGGTGCAAAACTCCACTACGGTTCCGGGTGTGATGAGGTGTTTCTCAATGTCAAGGATACTTCCTTGGCAGGACGGGTCCTTCCAAGTCATTTCCTTCAGAGGCTAGGCAAGGGTCCTCTTTAGCATTCGGAGAACACATAAATGGAACAGGCTAGCAAGTGCACGTCATTGCGTCATTACATCAGTGAAAGGTCCGCTTCGGCGCTGCAAAAATCATAGTACTGCACTGTTTGTTGACAGTCCTTATTTTGTCTTGTCAGTCCTCATAGAAATAAATAAATAAATAAATAAATAAAGTATAAGGGATAATGTATAACCAGGCGGTTGTTATAGTGAATACAACCCCGCAAACTCTAAAGCAGAGGGGTCTTGATTGAATCAGCCTGAAGGGGTTGTACCTACCAAACGGCTAGCTACCTACCAAATAAATCAATAATTTGACACAAAATTTTTATTTAAAAAGGAGTTTATTCATTCAAAAACGATTATATTACCGGAGTGAACAGAACTAGCACTACGTCCATAGCAACATCTAGCTGTTAAAACACATGCAATGGTAAAATATGTGACCAACAAAAAAGGCTATAACGTTATATGAAGTAAAAATTAAAATTTAATCACCAGTAAAAGGGAACAGCTTTAAATCCCCTCAGCAAATTTGAGCCGATATGTTAAATAGTTTAACAAACATTAAATAAATGGCTATAACTGAAATTATACTTGCTTACATTTGAAAGCATATTGCCGTTATCACTCCGACTCCGCTAACGGTCGACATTTTTTTATTTTTTGAACAAGATAGCAAAGCTGCGCATAGGATTGTGGGTGATTTAAGAGCGCGAAGGCTACACATATGCATCCTTTCCTGTGTATGGGATATTTTCCGAACGAAGGACTCAGTCCTTGGTTGAAATTCTGAGGATCCTCGACATTGGAACAGTCCTTCGACGGACGTCGATGACGTAGCATCCTCGAAATTCCGGCTTCCGAGGATCCTTCCTTGACATTGAGAAACGCCTATGGAAACATGCCCGTACTGATTAGCGCTAATGCATTGCAGGTGTGAGAGAGAGAGGAGCGGCACTCACACAGACTCCCTGTTTCATAAGCCACGATATAAAAGGGGCATTTAGAGAGTGTTTGCAGCGCGGTCGGTGGGTGTACAGTGTGTCAAGATTCCAAAGGGTTGCCAAGATCAGACATTAAAGTGGGTTGACTCTGGGCAGTGCTGGATACAGGCTTCCTCTGAAAAATCGTTGGGGTGTGGAGATCGCCCATTCGAGTTTGCTGGGTCAGAGTGATCGTTTGTGGGAAGACTGCTGGACCGAGCTAGGACTGGATCTGTGCTGTGGAAGGAGAGAGGAAAGATAAGTGAATTGTTTTCATCTTATGGACATTTGAACCGCTTGAAGAGGATATAGTGAATGTGGATCTGACGGTTGGAGGAGCTATGTGTTTCAGAGTGTGATGAGGAGGAATTAAAAGTGAAACCCCTGTAAACGAGCGCAACGGACGGAGTGGGGCCTCTGTCCAACCCTATCGTGTGAGTGAATTGCAGTGCTTTTTGCTTTATTAATACACATTGATTTACTGCTGTGGAATTGAAGTGAACACAAGTGTGCTGTGTCTTTGTTGAGAAGTGGCCCCTATCCATGCTTACACGTTCGTGGAAGGATATTATATCTGCCCCCGTCAGAAGCCCAGAGTGCTATTGTGAACTGAAGAGAGAGTACTGTGTACTGTGAATGTCTTCACCTGTTCTACTTACTGTTTGAGCCCAGAAGCATACAGCATCGCTGGTAAAATAATCGTTTAACCCACTGTCGCCCTACTGTGAACTGAGGAGAGAGTACTTTGTACTGTGAAGATCCCCACCTGTTCTACTTGCTGTTTGAGCTCAGAAGCACACAGCATCGCTGGTAAAGTAACCTTATGACTCACTGTCTCCCTATTGTGAACTGAAGAGAGAGTACTGTGTACTGTGAATATCCTCACCTGTTCTACTTACTGTTTGAGCCCAGAAGTATACAGCAACGCTGATAAAGTAATCATTTAACCCACTGTCGCCCTACTGTGAACTGAGGAGAGAGTACTTTGTACTGTGAAGATCCCCACCTGTTCCACTTGCTGTTTGAGCCCAGAAGCACACAACATCGCTGGTAAACTCACTGTCTCCCTATTGTGAACTGAAGAGAGAGTACTGTGTACTGTGAATATCCTCACCTGTTCTACTTACTGTTTGAGCCCAGAGGTATACAGCAACGCTGATAAAGTAATCATTTAACCCACTGTCGCCCTACTGTGAACTGAAGAGAGAGAGTACCCTGTACTGTGAAGAATCCTCACCTGCCATACTTGCTGTCTGAGTCTGGAAGTCTGCAGCACCGCTGGGGGAAAAGTAAGCTTTTAATCCACTGCTTCATTATCATGCACCAACGAGAGTACTCTGTACTGTGAAGAATCCTTACCTGCCATACTTACTGTCTGAGTCTGGAAGTCTGCAGCACCGCTGAGGAGAAGTAAGCTTTTAATCCACTGCTTTATTATTGTGCACCAACGAGAGTACTCTGTACTGTGAAGAATCCTTACCTGCCATACTTACTGTCTGAGTCTGGAAGTCTGCAGCACCGCTGAGGAGAAGTAAGCTTTTAATCCACTGCTTTATTATCATGCACCAACGAGAGTACTCTGTACTGTAAAGAATCCTTACCTGCCATACTTACTGTCTGAGTCTGGAAGTCTGCGGCACCGCTGGGGGGAAAGTAAGCTTTTAATCCACTGCTTTATTATCGTGCACCAACGAGAGTACTCTGTACTGTGAAGAATCCTTACCTGCCATACTTACTGTCTGAGTCTGGAAGTCTGCAGCACCGCTGAGGAGAAGTAAGCTTTTAATCCACTGCTTCATTACCGTGCACCAACGAGAGTACCCTGTACTGTGAAGAATCCTTACCTGCCATACTTACTGTCTGAGTCTGGAAGTCTGCAGCACCGCTGAGGAGAAGTAAGCTTTTAATCCACTGCTTCATTACCGTGCACCAACGAGAGTACCCTGTACTGTGAATAATCCTTACCTGCCATACTTACTGTCTGAGTTTGGAAGTCTGCAGCACCGCTGGGGGAAAAGTAAGCTTTTAATCCACTGCTTCATTACCGTGCACCAACGAGAGTACCCTGTACTGTGAAGAATCCTTACCTGCCATACTTACTGTCTGAGTCTGGAAGTCTGCAGCACCGCTGGGGGAAAAGTAAGCCTTTAATCCACTGCTTTATTATCGTGCACCAACGAGAGTACCTTGTACCGTGAAGAATCCTTACCTGTCATACTTACTCGTGAGTCTGGAAGTCTGCAGCACCGCTGGGGAGAAGTAAGCTGCAACCCCCTGCATTATCGTGCATCAACGAGAGTATCTTAAACTGTGAGAAACCCCTGGTTTAATAAAGATTGTTACTCCTTTGAAACTTATCTCTGTCTCTGTGGTCCTCTGTTGTGTGCCTGTGGTGTCGGCTCCTCACGGTGGTGACTCGGTTAGAGGGGGGGTGGTTGGTCACCCGAGCGTTCCTCCCCTCGACCTGTGACATAAGTGGCGTAGTCGGCAGGGTACACACCGTGAGTTGTAGCGGCCACAGGTACGCGATGGCGGACGAAGAGGCACCAGCGGCTCGTCCTCAAGTCATGCCGATCTTCATGGGAGCTCCCTGGGCGCAGCGCTATGGAGGACCAGGATCGGAGTTAAGAACATGTACATGTGTGTAGTAGATAGAGGAACTATACGTGAAGCGCGGTCACCGATTGTCAAAGAAGGCAAGGGCAGACTCAACTGGTGGTTTAAAAACCCGCTGTCTGCTCCAACACCAGATAGCGCTCCAAGGCAACTTGAGCACCTCTGGCAACGATGGAGCAACCCAGATAGCACTCACGGCCACCGGAAGCGCCTGTGAAGTTCCTCTGGCAACGATGGAGCAACCCAGATAGCACTCCAGGCCACCGGAAGCGCCTGCGAAGTTCCTCTGGCACCGTGGGACAAGATAAAGAGTCACAAATGCAGGAAAATAGAAAGAAAAATGCCTCTTAAGCTGATGATGTAAAAAGGAGGGTAGGATCTTTTACTCCACTCTAGTCAATGGAGGGTGGAGATGTTTGGTCCTGCTTCTCCTCCAGGGTGCACCTATGTGATGTGGTTTAGATTGGTAAAAGGTGAATGGTCTATATTGACCATATTGGTAGAAGGAGAGAAGACCGACTCATAAAGATGCATCCTGGGCACAATTATTGAGTGTGGGACTAGAGAAAGTCCCAAAGGGGGGCTATGTTGGAGAATTCTGCTTGTCCTATGTACATGTGAAAGAAGAGTGCTGTACATGTGAAAGATGCATGCTGTGCATGTGAAAGAAGCGTGCATGTGATGTAATGCCAAGCAGAAAAAACTAGGGTCTTAGGGCACATGAGGACAGGGACGAGAGAGTGGAAAAGTACCCAAAAAACACTTGTAGCACAGATGCAGGTGTTGGGAGGCACTGGGAGAGAAACAGATAGTATACAATGTTTGGAGAGCAGTGATACAACCTTTTGGCTGCCCAGAAACCCTACACTCGGACCAAGGTTCAAATTTCGAGTCCCGGGTCATCCAAGAGCTGAGCCGCCTCTATGGGTGCCGAAAGACCCATACGACCTCATACCACCCTCAGGGTAACGGAGGGTGCGAAAGATTCAACCAGACCTTGCTGGGGTTGCTGGGGACCCTAGAGAGTGAACAACAGGGCCAATGGGCCGAGAGTCTTCCCTCGCTGTTACAAGCATACAACAACAGTGTGCACAGTGTCACCGGTTATGCTCCTTCCTACCTTATGTTTGGGCGCCACCTCCGCTTGCCTGTGGACTTGCTCATGGGGACCGAGGCTGCGGAAAGAGGGTATAGTACCACTGACTGGGCAACTCGGCACCACCACCAACTGCTCAATGCCTACAGACGAGTCTCAGACCATCTGAGTGCAGCAGCCGCCAAGAATAAGAGACTATACGACCGGACTGCCCGAGAGGCCCCTTTGTTACCTGGGGAGCGAGTGCTGGTACGGGACAACCGGCGCCCAGGGAAAGGGAAGCTCAGTGACCGCTGGGAGTCGACACCATATGTGGTGGAACAACGACAAGGGCCTGATGCCCCCGTCTACTCTTTACGGCCCGAAGGGAAGCCAGGACCAATACGGGTGCTCCATCGAAACCTGCTCCGTCCCTGTCCGAACTACCCGCAACTAGCGGCTGAAGCCCCAAGCGCACCACCCGCCTTAAAGGCACCTATGATAGGGTGGGCTGTGGTCCCGAGGGACCCTGAGGTTGAAGCCAGAGCGGCTCTGCCCTCGCCACCCCGACGATCTCAACGGAACACCCGAGGACAACCATCTGAGAGGTACGGCGAATGGAATTGAGGGACGCCAGTTCCAGGGACTGGAACCGATTGGCAAGGGGGGATGTCACGGGTGACAAAATCGCTCAGTAAATGGAACCTTCTTGAGAGTCCTGAGTTTCCTAGGGGAACGTATTGGGTGCAACACTCCACTACGGTTCCGGGTGTGATGGAAACATGCCCGTACTGATTAGCGCTAATGCATTGCAGGTGTGAGAGAGAGAGGAGCGGCACTCACACAGACTCCCTGTTTCATAAGCCACGAGAGAGTACCCTGTACTGTGAAGAATCCTCACCTGCCATACTTGCTGTCTGAGTCTGGAAGTCTGCAGCACCGCTGGGGGAAAAGTAAGCTTTTAATCCACTGCTTTATTATCGTGCACCAACGAGAGTACTCTGTACTGTGAAGAATCCTTACCTGCCATACTTACTGTCTGAGTCTGGAAGTCTGCAGCACCGCTGGGGGAAAATTAAGCTTTTAATCCACTGCTTTATTATCGTGCACCAACGAGAGTACCTTGTACCGTGAAGAATCCTTACCTGTCATCAGGGCCTGAAATTAACACCCGACCACCTGCCAAATGCGGGTGAATTTTGCTATTGGCGGGTAACACTGTCAATCTACCTGCCACATTGGCAGGTAGCCAATGAGAATTGTGAGTGATTCATTACGATTTTTACATTTCAACAAAGTCCGCTATTGCGTTGGACTTTAGCTAAAATGTGGCGGCACATTACTGGGGTAAAGAGGCCAGCTGAAACAAACAGCCAATAAAAAGATGAGGATGAGGAAAAGAAAAGTAAAGAAGACATTTTAATACAAAGTGAACAATCGGCGGCAATGGCAAGGTTCGTGAGCGGCTGATTTATGACAGCGACTGTTGTTTCGCAACGTTCATGCGATCAGAAAGAAGATGAGACCCTTTTTCTGACTACGTTTGGATGTGCGAGTATTAAACTGTTGGTGAGATGGGATGAGATAATGTAACGCTGACGTATGTTACAGTACAATGACAGTTGCACAGATGTGTGTGCGTGTGCAACTGTGCATATTAGGAGTTGGGAACCGGTGAGAAAATGTCCGGTACCCGGTAATTTTACCAGTAATATCAGTATTAATTTAGTTAATATTTAACGGTTCCTGAACGCTATAACTAAAAGCTGTTAAGAGTAAGACCTGTCTACGTGAATAAATTCGCCATCAACACAGCCGCGAGTGATTTGTTTACGAGCTGCGGTAGGTCTATCTGTTGAGTATATACTATATTATAGCTAGCCTGTTGTGTTTGTGTCTGTCAAAATCAATGAATAAAAAGATTTTTTTTTAAATGTATGTTGTTAGAGTTATTATTACTTGACAGCACTTTAAAGAAGTTAAAGAAGTTAAGCAAGTTAAAGAACAATATAGTGAAATTCCCGGTTTTTACGTTTATGAGGCAAAAAAAAAAAAAAAAATGGCTGGTAAAAAGTCTCTGTGGCAGGTGAATTTTTAAATCCACCTGCCACAGTGGCCGGTGGCCGAAAAAGTTAACTTCAGGCCCTGCCTGTCATACTTACTCGTGAGTCTGGAAGTCTGCAGCACCGCTGGGGAGAAGTAAGCTGCAACCCCCTGCTCCGTTATCGTGCATCAACGAGAGTATCTTAAACTGTGAGAAACCCCTGGTTTAATAAAGATTGTTACTCCTTTGAAACTTATCTCTGTCTCTGTGGTCCTCTGTTGTGTGCCTGTGGTGTCGGCTGTCGGCTCCTCACGGTGGTGACTCGGTTAGAGGGGGGGTGGTTGGTCACCCGAGCGTTCCTCCCCTCGACCTGTGACATGTGCTTGCCTTGAATCACTGTCACATGCACTGTGCACAAGCTTAGAGCAATATTGTAAGTAATTAATACATTTTTAACTAGCAGAATAATAATGCATCATGATGCACATAGTTGACTGCTTGTATGTTGTGAGAAATGTGTGTGATCTGTGTTTATGTACTTGTATACTCTTAACTAATTGCCCCTTGTGAGATTAATAAAGTTGATAACTTACCTTGGATTAATGCTGATTTAATTTATCTTTTTAAACAAAGAGATAAGGCATGGGAAAAGTACCGCCAGTCAAAGGATCTTTCAGAAGGGGCTGTATATAAACAATTAAGAAATAAGTGTACGACTAAAACAAGAAATGCCAAATCAAATTATTATACAAACTTTTTGTCAAATAATTTCCATAAGCCTAAGAAGTTTTGGGAAAGCATTAATTCTTTATTAAATAATTCTACAAAAAATATTGCTACTAAAATTAAAGTCAATAATGATGTTATTAGTGACCCTTCTGCAGTCGCCAATGCCTTCAACCTACACTTTTCTTCTATTTGTAGTTCGCAATTTTCTAATTTCTCTAACTCTAGTTCAGCATATAGGGTTACTAGTTCATTTTCATTTGCTACAATAAATCCTACTGAAGTTCAGCACGTAATTTCCGAATTAAAGTCAGGCAATGGTACAGATCCCGACGGCCTGGAGATTAAATTTATTAAGCTTGCATCTCATGTACTGGCGTTCCCCTTAACAGATTTATTTAATTTATCATTGTCTACCTGTGTGGTCCCATCTATGTGGAAGTCTGCCAGAGTTACACCAATACATAAGGGTGGTGATCCACTTGATATTAACAACTATAGACCTATTTCCATAATCAGTAGTATAGCAAAAGTGTTTGAAAAAATTATATTTAATCAATTATTCAAATATATTAATGATTTTTCTATTCTGTCTCCAAATCAATCTGGTTTCAGACCAAACTTTTCTACAACCACTGCTCTTCTAAAATTTACCAATGATGTGTCATCTTCCTTAGACAATAACAAATCAACTGGTGCAATATTTATAGATCTCACTAAGGCCTTTGATATGGTCAATCATTATTTGCTTCTTGATAAACTATATGCGATAGGTCTTACTAAAGATTTTCTTCTCTGGTTTAACTCTTACCTTCATGGTAGATATCAGCGTGTCTCTTTTCATGGTTTTGAATCACAGTCCTTAATAATGGACAAAGGTGTCCCTCAAGGCTCTTCTTTAGGGCCTCTTCTATTTTCTTTATTTATCAATGATCTTCCTTTAATTTGCTCAGACTGTTGTATCCATCTATATGCAGATGATACAGTGATTTATACATCCAATATGTTTGTCTCCAAGATTCAATCCTTATTGCAATCTAATTTTAATGCCATTCAACTTTGGTTCCAATCAAACCATCTTCTATTGAATAAGAAAAAGTCATATAGTATACTGTTTCCTACCAGATCAGCTTCAATGAATCAACATAATAATCTTTCACTCAAATTTTTAGATGATACTCCACTTTTACAAGTTGAGGAACTCAAATATCTGGGCCTCTGGCTTGACTCACAATTTTCCTTTAGGTGTCATATAAATTCTGTTGTAAAAAAGATTAATTGGAATTTACGAATACTGTATCGCTCTATTAATTGTTTTACTCAAATGATTAGACTAAGAATTGTGTCACAGTTAATATTTCCCATATTAGATTATGCAGACGTTGTCTATCAAAACACAACAGAATCAAACTTGAAGGCATTGAATGTTGTATTTAATAACATATGTAGATTTGTGCTGAGATGTCCTTTTACCACTCACCACTGTGTAATGTATGATTCACTGAACTTATTATCACCAAAAGCCAGAAGACAGTATCACTGGTATCAGGTTATCTTTAAATGTGTGTATTATAATTACCCTTCTTATCTGAAGGAATATTTACGTCCATTTAGATCCAACTATAGACTGAGACACGCTGAATATCTCTCTTTCATTGTGCCAAATATTTTCAAAGAGAGTGGTAGGCGTGCTTTTAAATTCAAAGCCCCTTCAGACTGGAATAACCTGCCTGGGTCTTTAAGATCTGTCACATCACTGCGTTCTTTCAAAATATCTCTTTTTACTTACTTGCAAGCAAATGATTGCTGTAAATGTTTTCCACATGTGTGACTGGATATTGTTTCATATACCCTTTATATCTGTGACACCTATTATTATTATTATATCTTATTTTTCTATTATTATTATTATTTTTATTTATTTTTTATTTATTTATTTATTCTACTCTTTATTATGTGTAGAATATGGATTTAGGTTTACATATATATTATGTATGTATTGCTTGCATGTATAGATGTGTATGTGAGGGCTAAATGTTGTCATGCATTGTAATACTGCAATATGTTTTATATATGGATTTGTTCCTAATAAGGAGTTGATGGGCCTGGTGGGGCGAGGTGGGATGAGGTAGAGCTTTTGTGTGAGTGAATGTACAGTACATGTGTTGTATTATTTTTGTTTTGTCTCGAGGACCCCCTCGAAAACGAGATGTTTCATCTCAAGGGGTTATCCTCAACAACAACCACAATAAAAATGTCCTGATGATAAAAAAAGTAAAGTAAATAGTCTCACTTTTAGTTACGTCTTAACTATTATAATATTTCAAAGGGCAAAACATGAACTTTAACCATTGGCTTTACTTTTCTATCAGCTGTCAATTCAGCGGCAGTAGCATAGCATTAGCACCTCAGCTCCACCCGCGTCCCGCCTCTTTGCCCATTTTAATTTATCCGGTAGTGACGAGAGGTGACGCAAAAATAACGAGACAAAAAACAAACAAAAATAACGAGTTTATTCGACTATTTCTTTTCTTTCTTGTAGGCCAGAACGAGACTTCCTTATAGATTTCCACGACGCATGCGCGAGAATTGCGATCTAAGCAGATCGCAAATCTCGCGCATGCGTCATGGAAATCTAAGGAATTCTCGTTCTGGCCTACAAGGAAGAAAAGAAATAGTCGAATAAACTCGTTATTTTTGTTTGTTTTTTCGCACAAAAAGTATTCGCGTCGCTTGATAAACATATAGTTGAGCCACGGTAGTCACTTGGGATATTTAAACATTTTCTTCATTGACTTTCTGGGCCGTCAAGAGGCAGTCCCTTAGGAGCCAATGTGGTAGTTATACAGCTCTCAAATTTAATCAAAAATATCTTCATTTGTGTTCCGAAGACGAACGAAGGTCTTACGGGGTTGGTACAGCATGGGGGTGAGTAATTAATGACTTAATTTTCATTTTTGGGTGAACTAACCCTTTAAGGGGTGTTTAAAAAGGACTTTTTGTTTGTATCAATTAGCTCATATTCACAGTCCACATATTTTTAGAAGTTTAAATAGGCAGAGTGAATTGCATTAAAATGGCACAAATGTCATAAGTTAAATTATGAAGAAGCATCTTGACTATTTATGATTTTGAGTCTTAACTGTTTGATTTTAAAAACTTATTAATGTATACTGAATCAAAGCCAACGTTTCAATTTATACTTTCATCAAGGCCTTGGACATGAATACTGTCTGGGTTGAACTTTTTGCACATTTTATACATCGACCTTAAATGTTTAAAGGATGATTAAAAAAAGTTCTCTTTCCTTGGTCACGGCAACCTTTTCACGAATATGACTTGAAATGAGGGACAGCTTTTTTGTTTACATTCGCTTTTCTGCTTCCGATCTGCTGCGTGAGATCACGTGAGCCACTTCCTCTGGCACAATAATCTTAATAACATTGTGTAGTGTGTGATGCACCACGATTTTCAAATCTTGTAGTGTGAGCATGTTTAAGATTTGAGGGAAGAAAATCAGCAAAGATTCTCTTTAAGTGTGAGTTGCAACCAGATTTCAAAATCGGTTAGGATTTTAAAACTCCTGTAGTGTGAGCCAGGCTTAAATGTTCGCCGGTTCCTGCCTCTTTCTTCCCACAACAAACCCCATAAATGTTACATTGGGAAACTGATAAGTGAATTTCTCCTCGTTTGTATTTTTTTCTGTTTGGTGAATTACTGCATGATACCTGGATGTTCTGTCAGGCGAAACTATCACAACACAAACGTCCGTGTGCTCCTCTGATTCAGAGTTTCATCCAGGAGAAACTGCCATCGTTGAAATTCTCTGCAGCAGAAGGACTCTGTGTCCATAGGCCGTAGCACGCAGCGAGAGCAAAGGCAACAGCAGTCCGTCCTGCTCGACCCAGTCCGGGCTTCTCGACCGACAGGCAGCCGCCTCCTGCTCCTCCATCAGCCTCAGCTGCTCTTCACTATACTGTGGCTCGTAAAGATAGCCACGAACATCGGATTCGAGCAGCAGAACTTCAAAATCCTCTTCCTCCATATCATGTTTAGTTACCTCCGTCATTGTCACAACTTACTATCTCCACAGCGCTTGTTAGCTTAGCTTCCAAACAAGATGGAAGATATTGATTTCAGTATCTGCCATGGTTTCTTCAAGTAAAGTCCCACCCACTGATCTGTAATAGGCCTGTAGGGTGAGTGGGTCCCACACCCTGGAATAATAATGAGCTAATGTTTGTAGTCTATACAGATTTTTAATGAAATATGACTTCCTGCTTATTGTGATGCAAAATGACGATTTTTACGTCATGATAAGCAGGAAGTAAATATTTCCATATTTCTCCCATCTCAGGGGAAAATAAGGGAATAAACCATGACCATTCAAAAATATGACTGGGTTTCTAAAGATATAAAGCATAATGCGAATGGGTGAAGTGAGCCTTTAAGCATTATTTTATTAATGACTTCATCATGTGTGTGGCCCCTCAAAAAGTGATGACTGTTAAATTAAAACACTGATAAAAAATGTGTTATTAATAGTGGCATAACTGTGAAATGACATGAATATGAACATGAAAGTTCAAGCCTTTGCAAACAATGGACACAAATGCACTTTGATCTGCTTTATTCTGAAGTAGTATAAACCAGTTAAATAAACATCATACCTGGTAAGAGCTGAGAAGGAATTCAGTACATACAACTTGAACTTTATTTTAAATGACTGTATATCTCTTTACAAAACAAAAAAGCTGTTTTACAAAAAAAAAGAAAGAAAAAAAAGTTTTAGGTTAAGGAGTCACATTTTACTGGACATGTGAAACTCAAAAAATAAGAAAAGCGTGCAAAAGTTTATTTTATCTCTATCTCTTATCTCTAAGTATTCGATCTTTCTTGTGTTCAATGACTGCAATGAAATTAAGACCATTTTACCAATCACACTGAGACATTTAAAATGATAACAAAAATTAAAGGGAAACAACAATAGATTCATAAGATACATAATATGTAGTATGCTTAGGGAACTTTTACTGACTTGAATCAGGGGGAAAGGAAATCAGTTTGGACAATAAGTAAGATGGATCACCTGGACCAGCTCCTTGGAAAAAAATCATGGACAATGAAATAAGTAGCAGTTCTGGTAATTCCGGAAAGTTGCCATTGTACTTATAATTACTGTTAGTCAGATGGAATATAGATCACAAACTGATCTGAAGTGTAGTTTTAACCTTTATGCCAGCCTTTAATTCTTAAACTGAACTCCTTCTTGTTATGTTAAAAGGTGTAAAGTAGAGGAATGTTCAGGAAGTTCACTCAGGAAATAGGAAGGATGTCTGCACACTCCTGCACAACAGTTATTTATCTCTAGCTTGAAGAGGTTGTTAGGGTGGTTTATGCTCAGAAGTGTTCTCAGTAATACAGAAAATAGCTGGAGCTGCATTAGTATCTTTTATAAAGGTATGTGCATTTTTAAAAGATAGCTTTTTTTGATTCTTCCAAGAATGTTAACAAACGAATTAGTTACATTGTTACTTGTGCCAGAAGATCTATATCTTGGGGTCCAGACAGGGGCCACTTGTTTTATATTAACCTAATTTCAGGATTATTGGAAGTAATTTTATTAGGTCATTTATCACTCTGCAATCTTATCTTAATAATAATCTTGTATTATAGTGTGATTGTGAGCAGTGATGACATAATAACACACTTTTAACATACTTTTCTGCATCTAAGCATACATCTACTATTTACCTCAAAACAAACTGATAAAAAATATATACAAAAATCTGCAGCATAATCTTACAAATAGGCCTTATCACTCTTAGAAAAATGGGTTCTATATATATAGCATAGGGTTCTTTAAACAACTCCAAAGGACATTTTATGCTAAGAAAGTTTCAATAATGACAAGAAAGAACACTTTTGGCACAAAGGTTCTTTACAGGCTATCATTCATTCATATATTACATTATTCTGCAACATTTTGTAGTTGTAATTAAATTATTGTTTATTAAACTGTTGTAGTAACTTAATTTAATCATGCAGATTTTTGGAGGATAAAAACTGAAATGCACTCTTCGTGTAATATTGATTAATTACATTTTTAACCCCCATATCTTGAATTTTGTGATCATTCACATGCATTGCATTTTAGGGGTTCCAAATACGTACACTGTAAAAAATTTCTTGTCAAATTAACAGTAACTTACTGGCAACAATTATCCAGTACTTGCTGTATTTCATTTAACAGTAAAATTACCGTAACACCAACTACAGTACTGTTAAGCATACTGCAAATTAAATAACATTATTTTACTGTAATTTCTTACCATATTAAAGTACAGAATTACACTGTTAATTTTTAATAATACTGTATAGTATGAAATGTTATTGTATTTATTTTATAGTGCTGCTGTGTAACCTGTAGAAAATCAGTAGAAATATTATTTTAACTGTTAATGGGAAATAGAAAAAAGAACAATTGAAGCTTTAACTGCACAAGGTTTATTGTGTATTTTCAAACACATTAGTACATTTACATAATATACATTTAAATACATTAATACAATTAAATACATTAATAATAAAAATGTAATATAATACAATAAAAATCATGCATGACAATCATGAACAATTATGCATAAATACATGCAAGAATTATCATGAACAGGTAAAATAGAAAGATTAAAGGGGTGCTATCTGATCAATCTATTAGAAAGATAGTTCATAACAACTCATCCACCCACTCCCTGCTGGGGTAAAACAGCTTAAACTAGTCTAAGATTGTCTATTGGTTTGAGATAGACTGTCTAACAGGTCAGTTGCTGATTTTAAAGGGTTTTTGGCTGCTTTCTATCTAAGGGACCAGATTTGCAGGGCTGGGAGACACATATAAACTTATAAACTATAAAAGCTTTGACGAGTAAACCACCAATCCAGATGAGTATAACAAAATGACAAGTTATCCAGTGTCCTTTAAAAAAATAAATAAATAAACACAAAACAACCTCATCATGCACATGTGCCATGAAAAACTTGCATTACGGATATCAATAATTATTTATATGCAGACTTATGTTCTAACTTTTGCAATAGGAAGTTTTCTATCCAAGCTTTTATGCAATTAAACCTTAAACTGTACTGTAACGTTTATTTTCACACAACAATTCTAAACAACTTGCAGATAGACAAAATTCACAGATGGATAAAAATCCGTTTAAAATGTTCTCAGTGGGTCAGTACTGGACCAAGGTATAGTAGTAGTAGTTAGATAAATAGAATAATTAAATTAGATTAGATTTACAATTCATCGGTCGTCAAGATGGATAGGGGTCTTCTTAACATGCACAGCTCACACCTGTGAAAAAGGAGAACAGACAAGACAGTTAAAATATAGTACGTTTTTGTTGTTGTTTTGGCTAAACAGCAAAAACAGACAAAATGATGTCTAAAGTGTAATTCACTTAATACTAAAATCTTGTTTGGACTGTTGTTTAAAATCAATTCATTTACGATCACGTGAAAACGTAGGCTAAATCTTGCTTGTGTGATACTAAGTTACATGACTTAAAAAAAAGATTGACAAGGCATCGTTCCCTTCAAATGAGTACATGTCAGTTTACACATAGTAAAAAAAAAAAAAATGATATTATAGCCGACAATACTGTAGTATAATGCAGTGAATGGTTCCTACCGGAACACCCCCAGGCAGTTTGTGTAGTTGGTATGACCCGGGGTTTTTTTTGTTGTTGATTCTAAGTTCGCTAGTAAAGTGTTCAACACCAGGCTAACTCCCTCGTGTATGTCGTTAATGATAACCAAAGATTAACAAAGACCACAACAAATACTGTAAATGTCACACATACACCTTGGGCGCTTTCCGCGGTCCAACTTTATCACTGAGGTAACGTTATAATGGCAGAACGCCAGATCAGGATTTACACGAAAATAAGCGTGAAAAAATCAATAAGAGGAATCGGCACTTTAATTTTATAACAATAAATCCGAATCCTAACCTTGGATGTCCGATTTCAGGATACATTTATCGATTATCAATTCCTAACCCCTGTAAGTCATAAAATAATGAACGTGCAGGCGCTTCCACCGACTTAACGTGGTAAATAACAAAATGATTAGACCATTTTGACCGTATAAGAGGTTACATATGAAATATATGTTAATAAAATCACATTTAATCAAGTAAGGCTATCAACATAAAAGAAATCCGCGTCTGACTTATACAGACGTTATCGAACATTCCGCGGCCACTTCTTTCTAACGGTAATCTGTTAACTCATATGGTTTGCATAAAAATATAAATTACTAACCAGATGTATGGCGAAAACGTTGCCGACCGACAGCGACGCGATGCACGGCCTGCGTGTTCTTACAGAGGGAAGGGAACTGAAGAGTTCTTCATAAAATGGCAGCTTGTTGTGGTTATTTTTCGCGGTCATTTCGTACTAATGTATTTGAATTTACAGTAACATCCCAAATGGCTACATTGAAGAGTAGCCTATCATATACATATTATATTAAAATGTCGAATATATTAAATTGAATATAGAAATCGTGGTCAGCTATTCTAAATAACTTTAAAGTTATTATTAGCTAGAATCCGTTTGCATACACATTATAAGAATTATTACTTACCAGATGAGGAAGTTGCAGGTCGGCAGAAAAGACAGCAGCACCACTGACACGACAGAGAAACTCTTCCAAAGTCAAATATGCTCTCATGCACACCCCACTGACATAAATTATGTCATAAATTATGACTGTTAATGGTCAACCAGTGCTACATTTTTATTTTAAATGTAAGAATAACATTAGTAGGCTAGCAATTTTACCCGTGGAACTGTGTGTGGTGTTTTTCGCGGTCAATTGCACTGCTGTATTTAGATTAACAGTAACTGATAATTTCCCAGAATGCATTGCAATTCTACAGTAACATACTGTCAACTGTGTGCACAGTACATAACTGTTGAAAAAACAATTTAATACTGTGAAAACAACTAAATCTACTGTAACTTACTGTACATAGATTATACAGTAAGAAACTGTTGAGAAAAACAGTATAATCCTGTGAAAACAACAGAAATCATTTACAGTGTAGCGCTTCAGAACCTTTTCTTCTAAGATGTACTTAGGAAAAAAAAAAACTATTAATCTGTAACATTATCGTGCATGCTCAATTTACAATTTGAATACACCCAGCAGAATCTACAAAATGTTAATCATTTTATCAAGAGGGTTCAAAAAAGTGACTTTTTTGAACTGCCCTAATGAGGATTTCAAATAACTTCTGTTTATTGCCCACAAGACAAAATAATGTTAAAGCAGAAAAGACAATGCCTGTACAAATGTGTACATATGCTTTAAACATGATGCACTAAATTCAGCCATAATTTTGTCTGTGTGTTAACATGTGTTGTGTGTAATAGGCTAGCTTGATCAAGGCAGTCTTAAATAAAAACAACATGCGCCTTTTTATGATCTCTCTTGTTTTGTTTATATTAAGGTTAAAATATAATTTTGTTTTCATGTTATGTAGTCTAAAACATCTGGGGCCGTATTCACAAAATATCTTAAAGGAGAACTCAAGCGCAAAATGAACCATTGGTCAAATAAAACATTGGTACCTAGTCAACCGTTCTCTGAGATTTGTTTTCATGATAATCGAATGTAAGAGTTTTATCTCTAAAAACTTGTAACAGTTCTAGTAAACTGTAAACTGTCTCCTATGGTGAGTGAGAGTTACAATTTTACTCCAGGCCATTAGAGGGCACTAGGGAGCCCTTATCTCTACACAAGAGGGTAAAAGGAAGAGGGAAATGTGTATTAGGCATACCTGTTAGCTGAGAGCATATGCTCTTTCCTTGCTTGGAAAACCCTGTTGAGGAACATTTGTGTTCACTTCTCAATGTGAGTTAATTGTATTTGTTCCTTTATTATTAACACATGTATATTGTGCAAAGTGTTTTCCAAGCAAGGAAAGAGCATGTGC
>NW_024121765.1:18603834-18636577 GCF_016745375.1 Pimephales promelas
GCGAAAGATTCAACCAGACCTTGCTGGGGTTGCTGGGGACCCTAGAGAGTTAACAACAGGGCCAATGGGCCGAGAGTCTTCCCTCGCTGTTACAAGCATACAACAACAGTGTGCACAGTGTCACCGGTTATGCTCCTTCCTACCTTATGTTTGGGCGCCACCTCCACTTGCCTGTGGACTTGCTCATGGGGACCGAGGCTGCGGAAAGAGGGTATAGTACCACTGACTGGGCAAATCAGCACCACCACCAACTGCTCAATGCCTACAGACGAGTCTCAGACCATCTGAGTGCAGCAGCCGCCAAGAATAAGAGACTATACGACCGGACTGCCCGAGAGGCCCCTTTGTTACCTGGGGAGCGAGTGCTGGTACGGGACAACCGGCGCCCAGGGAAAGGGAAGCTCAGCGACCGCTGGGAGTCGACACCATATGTGGTGGAACAACGACAAGGGCCTGATGCCCCCGTCTACTCTTTACGGCCCGAAGGGAAGCCAGGACCAATACGGGTGCTCCATCGAAACCTGCTCCGTCCCTGTCCGAACTACCCGCAACTAGCGGCTGAAGCCCCAAGCGCACCACCCGCCTTAAAGGCACCTATGATAGGGTGGGCTGTGGTCCCGAGGGACCCTGAGGTTGAAGCCAGAGCGGCTCTGCCCTCGCCACCCCGACGATCTCAACGGAACACCCGAGGACAACCATCTGAGAGGTACGGCGAATGGAATTGAGGGACGCCAGTTCCAGGGACTGGAACCGATTGGCAAGGGGGGATGTCACGGGTGACAAAATCGCTCAGTAAACGGAACCTTCTTGAGAGTCCTGAGTTTCCTAGGGGAACGTATTGGGTGCAACACTCCACTACGGTTCCGGGTGTGATGGAAACATGCCCGTACTGATTAGCGCTAATGCATTGCAGGTGTGAGAGAGAGAGGAGCGGCACTCACACAGACTCCCTGTTTCATAAGCCACGATATAAAAGGGGCATTTAGAGAGTGTTTGCAGCGCGGTCGGTGGGTGTACAGTGTGTCAAGATTCCAAAGGGTTGACAAGATCAGACATTAAAGTGGGTTGACTCTGGGCAGTGCTGGATACAGGCTTCCTCTGAAAAATCGTTGGGGTGTGGAGATCGCCCATTCGAGTTTGCTGGGTCAGAGTGATCGTTTGTGGGAAGACTGCTGGACCGAGCTAGGACTGGATCTGTGCTGTGGAAGGAGAGAGGAAAGATAAGTGAATTGTTTTCATCTTATGGACATTTGAACCGCTTGAAGAGGATATAGTGAATGTGGATCTGACGGTTGGAGAAGCTATGTGTTTCAGAGTGTGATGAGGAGGAATTAAAAGTGAAACCCCTGTAAACGAGCGCAACGGACGGAGTGGGGCCTCTGTCCAACCCTATCGTGTGAGTGAATTGCAGTGCTTTTTGCCTTATTAATACACATTGATTTACTGCTGTGGAATTGAAGTGAACACAAGTGTGCTGTGTCTTTGTTGAGAAGTGGCCCCTATCCATGCTTACACGTTCGTGGAAGGATATTATATCTGCCCCCGTCAGAAGCCCAGAGTGCTATTGTGAACTGAAGAGAGAGTACTGTGTACTGTGAATGTCTTCACCTGTTCTACTTACTGTTTGAGCCCAGAAGCATACAGCATCGCTGGTAAAATAATCGTTTAACCCACTGTCGCCCTACTGTGAACTGAGGAGAGAGTACTTTGTACTGTGAAGATCCCCACCTGTTCTACTTGCTGTTTGAGCCCAGAAGCACACAGCATCGCTGGTAAAGTAACCTTATGACTCACTGTCTCCCTATTGTGAACTGAAGAGAGAGTACTGTGTACTGTGAATATCCTCACCTGTTCTACTTACTGTTTGAGCCCAGAGGTATACAGCAACGCTGATAAAGTAATCATTTAACCCACTGTCGCCCTACTGTGAACTGAAGAGAGAGAGAGTACCCTGTACTGTGAAGAATCCTCACCTGCCATACTTGCTGTCTGAGTCTGGAAGTCTGCAGCACCGCTGGGGGAAAAGTAAGCTTTTAATCCACTGCTTTATTATCGTGCACCAACGAGAGTACTCTGTACTGTGAAGAATCCTTACCTGCCATACTTACTGTCTGAGTCTGGAAGTCTGCAGCACCGCTGAGGAGAAGTAAGCTTTTAATCCACTGCTTTATTATCATGCACCAACGAGAGTACTCTGTACTGTGAAGAATCCTTACCTGCCATACTTACTGTCTGAGTCTGGAAGTCTGCAGCACCGCTGAGGAGAAGTAAGCTTTTAATCCACTGCTTCATTACTGTGCACCAACGAGAGTACCCTGTACTGTGAAGAATCCTTACCTGCCATACTTACTGTCTGAGTCTGGAAGTCTGCAGCACCGCTGGGGGAAAAGTAAGCCTTTAATCCACTGCTTTATTATTGTGCACCAACGAGAGTACCTTGTACCGTGAAGAATCCTTACCTGTCATACTTACTCGTGAGTCTGGAAGTCTGCAGCACCGCTGGGGAGAAGTAAGCTGCAACCCCCTGCTCCATTATCGTGCATCAACGAGAGTATCTTAAACTGTGAGAAACCCCTGGTTTAATAAAGATTGTTACTCCTTTGAAACTTATCTCTGTCTCTGTGGTCCTCTGTTGTGTGCCTGTGGTGTCGGCTCCTCACGGTGGTGACTCGGTTAGAGGGGGGGTGGTTGGTCACCCGAGCGTTCCTCCCCTCGACCTGTGACATGTGCTTGCCTTGAATCACTGTCACATGCACTGTGCACAAGCTTAGAGCAATATTGTAAGTAATTAATACATTTTTAACTAGCAGAATAATAATGCATCATGATGCACATAGTTGACTGCTTGTATGTTGTGAGAAATGTGTGTGATCTGTGTTTATGTACTTGTATACTCTTAACTAATTGCCCCTTGTGAGATTAATAAAGTTGATAACTTACCTTGGATTAATGCTGATTTAATTTATCTTTTTAAACAAAGAGATAAGGCATGGGAAAAGTACCGCCAGTCAAAGGATCTTTCAGAAGGGGCTGTATATAAACAATTAAGAAATAAGTGTACGACTAAAACAAGAAATGCCAAATCAAATTATTATACAAACTTTTTGTCAAATAATTTCCATAAGCCTAAGAAGTTTTGGGAAAGCATTAATTCTTTATTAAATAATTCTACAAAAAATATTGCTACTAAAATTAAAGTCAATAATGATGTTATTAGTGACCCTTCTGCAGTCGCCAATCCCTTCAACCTACACTTTTCTTCTATTTGTAGTTCGCAATTTTCTAATTTCTCTAACTCTAGTTAAGCAGATAGGGTTACTAGTTCATTTTCATTTGCTACAATAAATCCTACTGATGTTCAGCACGTAATTTCCGAATTAAAGTCAGGCAATGGTACAGATCCCGACGGCCTGGAGATTAAATTTATTAAGCTTGCATCTCATGTACTGGCGTTCCCCTTAACAGATTTATTTAATTTATCATTGTCTACCTGTGTGGTCCCATCTATGTGGAAGTCTGCCAGAGTTACACCAATACATAAGGGTGGTGATCCACTTGATATTAACAACTATAGACCTATTTCCATCATCAGTAGTATAGCAAAAGTGTTTGAAAAAATTATATTTAATCAATTATTCAAATATATTAATGATTTTTCTATTCTGTCTCCAAATCAATCTGGTTTCAGACCAAACTTTTCTACAACCACTGCTCTTCTAAAATTTACCAATGATGTGTCATCTTCCTTAGACAATAACAAATCAACTGGTGCAATATTTATAGATCTCACTAAGGCCTTTGATATGGTCAATCATTATTTGCTTCTTGATAAACTATATGCGATAGGTCTTACTAAAGATTTTCTTCTCTGGTTTAACTCTTACCTTCATGGTAGATATCAGCGTGTCTCTTTTCATGGTTTTGAATCACAGTCCTTAATAATGGACAAAGGTGTCCCTCAAGGCTCTTCTTTAGGGCCTCTTCTATTTTCTTTATTTATCAATGATCTTCCTTTAATTTGCTCAGACTGTTGTATCCATCTATATGCAGATGATACAGTGATTTATACATCCAATATGTTTGTCTCCAAGATTCAATCCTTATTGCAATCTAATTTTAATGCCATTTAACTTTGGTTCCAATCAAACCATCTTCTATTGAATAAGAAGAAGAATTTCCTACCAGATCAGCTTCAATGAATCAACATAATAATCTTTCACTCAAATTTTTAGACGATACTCCACTTTTACAAGTTGAGGAACTCAAATATCTGGGCCTCTGGCTTGACTCACAATTCTCCTTTAGGTGTCATATAAATTCTGTTGTAAAAAAGATTAATTGGAATTTACGAATACTGTATCGCTCTATTAATTGTTTTACTCAAATGATTAGACTAAGAATTGTGTCACAGTTAATATTTCCCATATTAGATTATGCAGACGTTGTCTATCAAAACACAACAGAATCAAACTTGAAGGCATTGAATGTTGTATTTAATAACATATGTAGATTTGTGCTGAGATGTCCTTTTACCACTCACCACTGTGTAATGTATGATTCACTGGACTTATTATCACCAAAAGCCAGAAGACAGTATCACTGGTATCAGGTTATCTTTAAATGTGTGTATTATAATTACCCTTCTTATCTGAAGGAATATTTACGTCCATTTAGATCCAACTATAGACTGAGACACGCTGAATATCTCTCTTTCATTGTGCCAAATATTTTCAAAGAGAGTGGTAGGCGTGCCTACCAAAATTCAAAGCCCCTTCAGACTGGAATAACCTGCCTGGGTCTTTAAGATCTGTCACATCACTGCGTTCTTTCAAAATATCTCTTTTTACTTAGTTGCAAGCAAATGATTGCTGTAAATGTTTTCCACATGTGTGACTGGATATTGTTTCATATACCCTTTATATCTGTGACACCTATTATTATTATTATATCTTATTTTTCTATTATTATTATTATTTTTATTTATTTTTTATTTATTTATTTATTTATTCTACTCTTTATTATGTGTAGAATATGGATTTAGGTTTACATATATATTATGTATGTATTGCTTGCATGTATAGATGTGTATGTGAGGGCTAAATGTTGTCATGCATTGTAATAATGCAATATGTTTTATATATGGATTTGTTCCTAATAAGGAGTTGATGGGCCTGGAGGGGTGAGTGGGTGGGTGGGGCGAGGTGGGATGAGGTAGAGCTTTTGTGTGAGTGAATGTACAGTACATGTGTTGTATTATTTTTGTTTTGTCTCGAGGACCCCCTCGAAAACGAGATGTTTCATCTCAAGGGGTTATCCTCAACAACAACCACAATAAAAATGTCCTGATGATAAAAAAAGTCAAGTAAATAGTCTCACTTTTAGTTACGTCTTAACTATTATAATATTTCAAAGGGCAAAACATGAACTTTAACCATTGGCTTTTGTCACGGTGCGGGTTCAGGCAGAAGGAGAGGCTGAGTCCAAATCTCAATAAAGAGACATTTTATTCACAAACAGGCAGGAAGACGGGGTATACAGCGTAACATGGAACATTGACCGACAAACGCAGACTGAAGGAGGGAGAACTAAATACACAGAGGAATCAAACAATAATGATGTGAAGACAGGTGATACTGATGAACAAGACGAGGAACAGGTGGCTGATGAGGGAGTGAGTTCAGAAGTGGAGACAAGAGGATCCTGGGAAGTGTAGTGCTGATGACAAGACAGGACGGTGCAGACGAAGACTGTGACAGAACTCCCCCCTCCCGGGAGGCGTGACCTCACGCCGCATAACAGAGGAAGGAGGGGGGACGAACTGGGGGCTGGGCGGGGCGTGGCCAGGGCGGAGCAGGCTGAGGGCGTGGCCAGGGCGGAGCAGGCTGAGGGCGTGGCCAGGGCGGAGCAGGCTGAGGGCGTCCCCAGGGCAAAGCAGGCTGAGGGCGAGACCAGGGCGGAGCAGGCTGAGGGCGAGACCAGGGCGAAGCCGATGGAGGGCGAGACCAGGGCGGAGCAGATGGAGGGTGAGACCAGGGCGGAGCAGCTGGAGGGAGGACCCCTGGTGGAGCCGATGGTAGTGGGGCTGACAACACCAGGGGGCCGACTGACAGGGGCGGAGCGGATGGGAGAGGAGACGAAGGTGAAGCTGAGGGACAGACGATGTGTGGTGCTGATGAGGGACCGAGGGAACATGGGGACACCGCAGGCTCTGGTGACTGAAGTGCTGACAGGGGCACAGAGGGACACGGTGAGGTCAGAGGGCGTGAGGGCTGACGGGTGACTGGAGGGAGTGAGGAGTCCAACTGAACCGAAGGGGTGACAAAACGGGGCGGAGCCAAAGTAAGGAAGTCCATAGGTGAGGGGAGGATGACGATGGAGTGCAGGGAATCCGGAGGACCGAGGGAGCCTGGCCGAGCTGGTGGACTGAGGGGCCATGGAGGAGCTGAGGGAGGTAGGAGCCACGGGGGAGCTGATGGGACAGAGGGCCGAGGAAGTGTCCATGTGGAGGCGGAGTGAGGCGAACACCGGGGATACTCGGACCAGGCTGGTTTAGGGGAGCTGAAGGGCAGGAGAGCAGAGCGAGGACAGATGAGAGGAGGCGGGAGAGGGAGGCTGGGTGGGATCCTGGTCTCTGGCGCTGGCTGGACAGTCTCTGGCGCCGGCTGGACGGTCTCAGGCGCCGGCTGGACGGTCTCAGGCGCTGGCTGGACGGTCTCTGGCGCTGGCTGGACGGTCTCCGGCGCTGGCTGGACGGTCTCTGGCGCGGCCTGGACGGTCTCTGGCGCTGGCTGGACGGTCTCTGGCGCGGGCTGGACGGTCTCTGGCGCTGGCTGGACGGTCTCTGGCGCTGGCTGGACGGTCTCTGGCGCTGGCTGGACGGTCTCTGGCGCTGGCTGGACGGTCTCCGGCGCTGGCTGGACGGTCTCCGGCGCTGGCTGGACGGTCTCTGGCGCTGGCTGGAACACTGGGCCCCCCCCCAAACATATTTGGGTAGAGTCCCCAGATGAAGGGCAGATGGGAAGTGGACGGTCTCGGGCTGGGTGAGGCTGGGCGGGACCAGCAGAGGAAAGAGCTCGGGCTCGGCGAGGCTGGGCGGGACCAGCGGAGGAGAGAGCTCGAGCTCGGCGGGGCTGGACGGAACCAGCGGAGCGGGGAGCTCGAGCTTTG
Source organism: Pimephales promelas (assembly GCF_016745375.1). The sequence continues at coordinate 18,611,002 of NW_024121765.1, forward strand.
CCTGGCTGACGGTGAGCGCAGGCTTTCGGGGAACGAGACGTAACCGGGGTCGCAGGACCGGGTAGAGGATCCCTCGGCACATCACGGCGTCCATGTTGCTTTTGGGTCGGTCAATCTGTCACGGTGCGGGTTCAGGCAGAAGGAGAGGCTGAGTCCAAATCTCAATAAAGAGACATTTTATTCACAAACAGGCAGGAAGACGGGGTATACAGCGTAACATTCAACATTGACCGACAAACACAGACTGAAGGAGGGAGAACTAAATACACAGAGGAATCAAACAATAATGATGTGAAGACAGGTGATACTGATGAACAAGACGAGGAACAGGTGGCTGATGAGGGAGTGAGTTCAGAAGTGGAGACAAGAGGATCCTGGGAAGTGTAGTGCTGATGACAAGACAGGACGGTGCAGACGAAGACTGTGACAGCTTTACTTTTTCTATCAGCTGTCAATTCAGCGGCAGTAGCATAGCATTAGCACCTCAGCTCCACCCGCGTCCCGCCTCTTTGCCCATTTTAATTTATCCGGTAGTGACGAGAGGTGACGCACTGCCAAGATGGCGACGGCCGGCCCCGCCCACTTTAGGCTTCAAAAACGCTCTTCAGAAACCTATGGGTGACGTCACGGACACTACGTCCATATTTTTTTACAGTCTATGGTTTACTTACATTTAATTACAGTGCAGTCTTGACCTCCGCAAAATGGCGGACCCGTTTACGCATCGCAGCAACGTTCCAAAGCGGCCAATAGGGCGTCTATGAATTATGTCTATGATTCTAGAGGGTGGCCTGGGGTGGCCAGGGCCACCCCTGAAAGCTCATTGGCCACCCCTGTGGCCACCCCAGATCTGATAGGTAGTTGGTCCGTCAACACAAGAAACAAGATAAATGCTGTCAATCAATGGTGACAGCTGATCAACTGTTTTAGGTCCAGTTTTACATTTTTAAATAACACAGTAATGGTCGTACTGAGGCTGTGAGAGCTGATTTCTGCTCAGCGGACGTTTGTCCATGCAGGTCAGGTTACTAATGAGATGCGCGCACTGGCTGCTGCTGCTGCTCCGTAAAACAGGTGGACGGTCACAGTTACAACAGCAACAAATACAACGATAAAAATGCTGGAATCTGTAGATTGAGAGGTATGGTAATTTAATTTTTAGTTATATCGTAGTTCCCTGTGAATGTGTAGGAAAACTGAAAAAGTCGAACTACACTGTACTAGCTAGATTAGCATCCTGAAAGAGTGCAGACGGTTAAAGAGGACGCGCGCAGCTCTTAACTCTTTTCCCGCCAAACACGGAATTTTCCGGGTTTAATGAAAAAACGCATCTGCGCCAAACACGGAATTTTCCGGGTATCCGTGTTTTAGGTGGTATACGGTAAGGAAGACCCGCGCGCATGTCCTGAATGAGTGCGCAACTCTTTGATCAGAGAAACAGATTGCAATCGTCTCAAACAGTGGAGTAGTGAGAATGTATCAGACAGACAATGCAGAGGTATATGGCTGAAGTACTGGAGGTTAATGGACTCGGAGTCCGATCACTCTTTATTTGATAATTCTGAATCTGATCGGGACGAAGTAGTCAGTGAGAGAGATGCACATGTTGTCACAGAAAGTTCTAGCCATGGACGTGCCGCAGATAGATCGTATAATATTATGACACTATAATATTTATGTGTGTGTGCAGGCATTTATGTGTGGCTGTCTAAATATGAAGGTGTAATTGTCAAATTATTTCTCTCTTTGTGCACATTTACCACATTGTAATATGTATTTGTGTGTGTGTGTGTGTGTGTGTGTCTAGGCCTGTTTATTGTAATTCCAATTATTCATTATTCACAGGTAGAACACAGAGAGGCAGAGGCAGAAGTTTTATTGCAAAAGTTACATTTCCCTTACATCCTGGGAAATTTGATATATTTTACATTTATTTTATGTTTTTAATTTATTTTGGAAAGTTTTATATATGAAGGAAACAACATCTGAATGTATTCTGCTTTTAAATGCACTTGTTTGATAAAAATCCCTTTTTCTCAGTTTTTTGTCCAAAATGTTGTGTTTTTGACAAAACCTACCTCTGTTCAAGAGGCAATAAAAAAAGAACAGATGAAGATAAAATAAAAACGTTTTTTTTGCCTAAAAGCAGAGGCTCAGATCTTTATTTTTATATATATCATCTTCATATATTCATGGAAGAAAATATTCAGCGGGGCATTCAAATTTAGCGAAAATCGTCAAAAACCCTGGCGGTGGCTGGCAACTTTTTTTTAAAACGCTGGCGGGGAAAGAGTTAAAGGGGCCACACCTTATTTCCACTCATTACACCGCCATGAAATATAAAACACTATTTTCTGGACTGACGACTGATGGTGGTTTTTGCAGATGTGTGTGTTCAATATAGCTAATGTTATATTTTTCGCCAACCAGTGTGTGAAATATAGTGTGACAGTCTAGATTAAGTTAAAACACAAAAAACAAGCTGTGACTTATTTATTTGCTCCGTGGCTTAAAGGGTTAGTTCACCCAAAAATGAAAATTAAGTCATTAATTACTCACCCCCATGCTGTACCAACCCCGTAAGACCTTCGTTCGTCTTCGGAACACAAATGAAGATATTTTTGATTAAATTTGAGAGCTGTATAACTACCACATTGGCTCCTAAGGGACTGCCTCTTGACGGCCCAAAAAGTCAATGAAGAAAATGTTTAAATATCCCAAGTGACTACCGTGGCTCAACTATATGTTTATCAAGCGACGCGAATACTTTTTGTGCGAAAAAACAAACAAAAATAACGAGTTTATTCGACTATTTCTTTTCTTCCTTGTAGGCCAGAACGAGACTTCCTTATAGATTTCCACGACGCATGCGCGAGAATTGCGATCTGAAGTAGTGTAAGCTGGTGTAAGCAGATCGCAAATCTCGCGCATGCGTCGTTGAAATCTATAAGGAATTCTCGTTCTGGCTTACAAGGAAGCAAAGAAATAGTCGAATAAACTCGTTATTTTTGTTTGTTTTTTCGCACAAAAAGTATTCGCGTCGCTTGATAAACATATAGTTGAGCCACGGTAGTCACTTGGGATATTTAAACATTTTCTTCATTGACTTTCTGGGCCGTCAAGAGGCAGTCCCTTAGGAGCCAATGTGGTAGTTATACAGCTCTCAAATTTAATCAAAAATATCTTCATTTGTGTTCCGAAGACGAACGAAGGTCTTACGGGGTTGGTACAGCATGGGGGTGAGTAATTAATGACTTAATTTTCATTTTTGGGTGAACTAACCCTTTAAGGGGTGTTTAAAAAGGACTTTTTGTTTGTATCAATTAGCTCATATTCACAGTCCACATATTTTTAGAAGTTTAAATAGGCAGAGTGAATTGCATTAAAATGGCACAAATGTCATAAGTTAAATTATGAAGAAGCATCTTGACTATTTATGATTTTGAGTCTTAACTGTTTGATTTTAAAAACTTATTAATGTATACTGAATCAAAGCCAACGTTTCAATTTATACTTTCATCAAGGCCTTGGACATGAATACTGTCTGGGTTGAACTTTTTGCACATTTTATACATCGACCTTAAATGTTTAAAGGATGATTAAAAAAAGTTCTCTTTCCTTGGTCACGGCAACCTTTTCACGAATATGACTTGAAATGAGGGACAGCTTTTTTGTTTACATTCGCTTTTCTGCTTCCGATCTGCTGCGTGAGATCACGTGAGCCACTTCCTCTGGCACAATAATCTTAATAACATTGTGTAGTGTGTGATGCACCACGATTTTCAAATCTTGTAGTGTGAGCATGTTTAAGATTTGAGGGAAGAAAATCAGCAAAGATTCTCTTTAAGTGTGAGTTGCAACCAGATTTCAAAATCGGTTAGGATTTTAAAACTCCTGTAGTGTGAGCCAGGCTTAAATGTTCGCCGGTTCCTGCCTCTTTCTTCCCACAACAAACCCCATAAATGTTACATTGGGAAACTGATAAGTGAATTTCTCCTCGTTTGTATTTATTTCTGTTTGGTGAATTACTGCATGATACCTGGATGTTCTGTCAGGCGAAACTATCACAACACAAACGTCCGTGTGCTCCTCTGATTCAGAGTTTCATCCAGGAGAAACTGCCATCGTTGAAATTCTCTGCAGCAGAAGGACTCTGTGTCCATAGGCCGTAGCACGCAGCGAGAGCACAGGCAACAGCAGTCCGTCCTGCTCGACCCAGTCCGGGCTTCTCGACCGACAGGCAGCCGCCTCCTGCTCCTCCATCAGCCTCAGCTGCTCTTCACTATACTGTGGCTCGTAAAGATAGCCACGAACATCGGATTCGAGCAGCAGAACTTCAAAATCCTCTTCCTCCATATCATGTTTAGTTACCTCCGTCATTGTCACAACTTACTATCTCCACAGCGCTTGTTAGCTTAGCTTCCAAACAAGATGGAAGATATTGATTTCAGTATCTGCCATGGTTTCTGCAAGTAAAGTCCCGCCCACTGATCTGTAATAGGCCTGTAGGGTGAGTGGGTCCCACACCCTGGAATAATAATGAGCTAATGTTTGTAGTCTATACAGATTTTTAATGAAATATGACTTCCTGCTTATTGTGATGCAAAATGACGATTTTTACGTCATGATAAGCAGGAAGTAAATATTTCCATATTTCTCCCATCTCAGGGGAAAATAAGGGAATAAACCATGACCATTCAAAAATATGACTGGGTTTCTAAAGATATAAAGCATAATGCAAATGGGTGAAGTGAGCCTTTAAGCATTATTTTATTAATGACTTCATCATGTGTGTGGCCCCTCAAAAAGTGATGACTGTTAAATTAAAACACTGATGAAAAATGTGTTATTAATGGTGGCATAACTGTGAAATGACATGAATATGAACATGAAAGTTCAAGCCTTTGCAAACAATGGACACAAATGCACTTTGATCTGCTTTATTCTGAAGTAGTATAAACCAGTTAAATAAACATCATACCTGGTAAGAGCTGAGAAGGAATTCAGTACATACAACTTGAACTTTATTTTAAATGACTGTATATCTCTTTACAAAACCAAAAAGCTGTTTTACAAAAAAAAAGAAAGAAAAAAAGTTTTAGGTTAAGGAGTCACATTTTACTGGACATGTGAAACTCAAAAAATAAGAAAAGCGTGCAAAAGTTTATTTTATCTCTATCTCTTATCTCTAAGTATTCGATCTTTCTTGTGTTCAATGACTGCAATGAAATTAAGACCATTTTACCAATCACACTGAGACATTTAAAATGATAACAAAAATTAAAGGGAAACAACAATAGATTCATAAGATACATAATATGTAGTATACTTAGGGAACTTTTACTGACTTGAATCAGGGGGAAAGGAAATCAGTTTGGACAATAAGTAAGATGGATCACCTGGACCAGCTCCTTGGAAAAAAATCATGGACAATGAAATAAGTAGCAGTTCTGGTAATTCCGGAAAGTTGCCATTGTACTTATAATTACTGTTAGTCAGATGGAATATAGATCACAAACTGATCTGAAGTGTAGTTTTAACCTTTATGCCAGCCTTTAATTCTTAAACTGAACTCCTTCTTGTTATGTTAAAAGGTGTAAAGTAGAGGAATGTTCAGGAAGTTCACTCAGGAAATAGGAAGGATGTCTGCACACTCCTGCACAACAGTTATTTATCTCTAGCTTGAAGAGGTTGTTAGGGTGGTTTATGCTCAGAAGTGTTCTCAGTAATACAGAAAATAGCTGGAGCTGCATTAGTATCTTTTATAAAGGTATGTGCATTTTTAAAAGATAACTTTTTTGATTCTTCCAAGAATGTTAACAAACGAATTAGTTACATTGTTACTTGTGCCAGAAGATCTATATCTTGGGGGTCCAGACAGGGGCCACTTGTTTTATATTAACCTAATTTCAGGATTATTGGAAGTAATTTTATTAGGTCATTTATCACTCTGCAATCTTATCTTAATAATAATCTTGTATTATAGTGTGATTGTGAGCAGTGATGACATAATAACACACTTTTAACATACTTTTCTGCATCTAAGCATACATCTACTATTTACCTCAAAACAAACTGATAAAAAATATATACAAAAATCTGCAGCATAATCTTACAAATAGGCCTTATCACTCTGAGAAAAAAGGGTTCTATATATATTGCATAGGGTTCTTTAAACAACTCCAAAGGACATTTTATGCTAAAAAAGTTTCAATAACGACAAGAAAGAACACTTTTGGCACAAAGGTTCTTTACAGGCTATCATTCATTCATATATTACATTATTCTGCAACATTTTGTAGTTGTAATTAAATTATTGTTTATTAAACTGTTGTAGTAACTTAATTTAATCATGCAGATTTTTGGAGGATAAAAACTGAAATGGCACTCTTCGTGTGATATTGATTAATTACATTTTTAACCCCCATATCTTGAATTTTGTGATCATTCACATGCATTGCATTTTAGGGGTTCCAAATACGTAGCGCTTCAGAACCTTTTCTTCTAGGATGTACTTAGGAAAAAAAAAAACTATTAATCTGTAACATTATCGTGCATGCTCAATTTACAATTTGAATACACCCAGCAGAATCTACAAAATGTTAATCATTTTATCAAGAGGGTTCAAAAAAGTGACTTTTTTGAACTGCCCTGATGAGGATTTCAAATAACTTCTGTTTATTGCCCACAAGACAAAATAATGTTAAAGCAGAAAAGACAATGCCTGTACAAATGTGTACATATGCTTTAAACATGATGCACTAAATTCAGCCATAATTTTGTCTGTGTGTTAACATGTGTTGTGTGTAATAGGCTAGCTTGATCAAGGCAGTCCTAAATAAAAACAAAATGCGCCTTTTTATGATCTCTCTTGTTTTGTTTATATTAAGGTTAAAATATAATTTTGTTTTCATGTTATGTAGTCTAAAACATCTGGGGCCGTATTCACAAAATATCTTAAAGGAGAACTCAAGCGCAAAATGAACCTTTGGTCAAATAAAACATTGGTACCTAGTCAACCGTTCTCTGAGATTTGTTTTCATGATAATCGAATGTAAGAGTTTTATCTCTAAAAACTTGTAACAGTTCTAGTAAACTGTAAACTGTCTCCTATGGTGAGTGAGAGTTGCAATTTTACTCCAGGCCATTAGAGGGCACTAGGGAGCCCTTATCTCTACACAAGAGGGTAAAAGGAAGAGGGAAATGTGTATTAGGCGTACCTGTTAGCTGAGAGCATATGCTCTTTCCTTGCTTGGAAAACCCTGTTGAGGAACATTTGTGTTCAACTTCTCAATGTGAGTTAATTGTATTTGTTCCTTTATTATTAACACATGTATATTGTGCAAAAGTGTTTTCCAAGCAAGGAAAGAGCATGTGCTCTCAGCTAACAGGTATGCCTAATACACATTTCCCTCTTCCTTTTACACTCTTGTGTAGAGATAAGGGCTCTAATGGCCTGGAGTAAAATTGCAACTCTTTATTTATGTGACCTTTGACCTTAGTGTTACAAACTGTTTAGAGTATAACGCTAGTAATGGGGGCATGTAATAACTAAAAAGAAATCGCTAGTTAATACCACTAACAAGGCTCAAAAAGCCCCACACTAACACAGTAACATAATGAGGGTCCCTACATGAAAACCGAAGCATTGAGAACTGTGTAAGTGTACAGACCGTTTAATAAGAAGATACAGTATTTTATAAAGACAGTCCACTTCGTGTATACATGCAGGAGCCATCTTGGAAACAGTCTTGACAAGTCGAACCACGAAGCCGTTCATACAGTTCAGAAGTTCGCAAAACTTCATACAGTTCAGCTCACTTAGCAATGTCGTTCATGGTTTGACAAGTCGAGACTGTTTTCCAAAGATGGCTCCACGAAGTGGACTGTCTTTATAAAATATCTTGGTAACACTTTAGAATACGGTTCCTTTGTTAATGAATAACTACACAAGAACCAATGAGTAACACAGTATTAACAATCTAGTAACTATTATTAACTAACAAGAAACTCTGATTAACAAACTAGTAAGTTATAGCCAGGGGCGCAACTACCCAGTTTCAGAGGGGTATGCAGCAACAATTTTAGCGCCCCCCCCCCAAAAAAATAAAATAAAATAAAAATAAAATAAATGTAATGTAAGTGTGCTATGTAATAAGTGAGTAGGAAGAAATGAGAGCTAACAGAAAAAAATAAGTGCAAAATTGTCGTTTATTAACACAATTAAACTATAGCTACTCCACCTTGATGAACCCCCCCTAAGAAAACTATAAGCTCCATTGTAACAGCAATAGCAGAAAATTTTGTGTTCTGTAATGTTAAATTCAGCAGTCTGGTGCACTTTGAGAGTTCAAAATTAAAAGCTCCAACCCATATTCAGGGTGCAAATTAAACAGAGAAAAATTTGCTACTACTACATAATAATAGTTATAATATTAATCCCATGATAGTAATTGCCATAAAGGCTATTGTAAAACAAATGCACAGAAAAATAAAGGAAACTTTCATAATTAGTTTTGCACTAATTTCTATAGCCTACTTGAAAGATACTTGCGCATAATGACATGTTTCATTGGCCAGTGTGTCAGAAAAAAAACTAAAGCTGACTTTTTTGATCAATGCATTACACCACCACAGCGCCGCCAATTAAGCAAAAAACAAAACAAAAACAAACAACAAACAAACAAATGGGCCGCCGATGTATGAGTTTTGTGGGCCGTAAAGACAAATAAATTAAAAAAGGATGAAATGTATTGGCTGAAAAGCACTTCGGCCCAGCGGGAATCTCCCGGTAGTCCCGATGGCCACCGAGATATACAGTAGATAGCCTATGCCTGCATGTCACATTTTAAATCCTACCTGTTGGCTTTCAGCAATGCATGCAGTTATTTAGCTGCTGTCGCATCAATGGGCTCTATGCACGGCGTTATTTCCGGTAAAGGATTAAGGATGCTCGATAACTTCCGCCGATCATAGAGTCCAATGCAATACCGAGAATTTATATTGAATTTTATACTCCATGGTTATACTAATGAAACGTTAGTCACAAAAACAGATAAAACAGACACCCCTCGTTGTGTTTATGCTTCTTTTTAAAATTATATTAAATAAACATAACTATATATAAAATTACATCTAAACGTATGTACGTTTCGTTTCAAAGATGGGAGGACAGTAAATATTGAAGACTCTGCCATAATCCCGTTTTCTCCGGTTTTCCTCCGCTTTAATCTACACAACCGGAAATGGACGAGCATCCTTACGTCAAATGCGGAACTTATGCGTGCATATAGCCCATTGACATGCCATCTCCTTTTCTCTCTTTCTTTTTCTATTTTTAGCCCCACAGCATTTTGTTTTATCCATCTTTTTCGACGACAACTAACTACTCGTACCTGCTCGCTCAGAGCTCACGGCGCCCCCGCCCGCTCGCGATATTACCCGCCCCCCTTCTCCATGAGGGCGCCTACTCTAGCCTGGCTGTTAGTCCTCTAAAATTTTATATAACATTGAAGGAATGCAGAAATGATTTAGAAACGGACAACGGCAGCTACATATAGAAATACAATATAGCCTATATATAATTTTTTTTTTTTTTACCATCGCTTTGGCGCCCCCCATTGTGCTGCGCCCCTATGCGCCGCATATAGCGCATACCCACTTTTATACTGGGCATACCCACTGGTTATAGCGCACAAATGTGGTATAAAAGTGGTATTCACTATTAACTAATCAATAAATAACATTTTTTTAATACTTCCCAGAGAACTACTGTAAAAGTTTATTAACAATAGTAACTATTATTACCTAAAAAGTAACTCTGATTATGAATTAGTAAGTAACAGTGCACAGATGAAAGTGTTACTAGATACTTCTGTGGGAATTACTAATTGGATCCGTATTATAAAGTGAAGATCATTGGAACTAACTAGTAATGACTCAAGTGTTACTTCATGATCTAGTCATGATTTGTGCAACCAAACACTAAAGTCATTTCGAGCATTTGAGATTTTTGGTGAACTTAAGTATACTTTTAGAAAATTTCTTTACTATTTTGTTTGTTGTTTGTCTTTTTTGTTTTGTTTGTTTTAATGTTTGTTCTTTACTTTTTTACTTTTCACTTTAGTCATTACTAGTTAGTTCCCATGGTCTTTACTTTATAATACGAATCCAAATAATTAGTAATTCCCACAGAAGTATGTAGTAACACTTTCATCTGTGCACTACTTACTACATTACTTACTAGTTCGTTAATCAGAGTTTTTTTTAGGTAATGGTAGTTACTAGATTGTTAAAGGGTTAGTTCACCCAAAAATTCTGTCAGTATTTACTCACCCTCATGTTGTTCCAACCCCGTAAGACCTTCGTTCATCTTCGGAACACAAATTAGGATATTTAAAATATTAAGATCGCTCCTGCATACTGGTCCATAGGCTTCTTGAGGGAATGACTTGCTGTCCTCAAAGTCATTAAAGACATCGTTAAAATAGTCCAAGTGACTACAGGGGCTCAATCTTACGTTTATCAAACGACGAGAACACTTTCGTGCGCAAAAAAACAACAAAAATTAACGACTTTATTTCAACTAATCGTTTATTTCTCCCTCTACGCGAGTCAGGTTACTAGTTTAATAGCGCAAGCTTCTGTTATTGTACGTCACACGCATCACACACATGACCAGCATCGGCCAATAGTAAGCCTACGTGTGACGTAGCTTTACACAATCACACTACGCTAACTGACTACAGGCCCATGGAGAAGGAAGTGAATAGTTGAAATAAAGTGGTTATTTTTGTTTGTTTTTGCGCACAAAAAGTATTCTCGTCATTTGATAAAGTTAAAATTGAGCCACTGTAGTCAGTTGGACTATTTTAACGATATCTTTAATGACTTTTCGATGCCAGCAAGAGTCATTCCCTCAAGAAGCCTATGGACTAGTATGCAGGAGCGATCTTAATATCTTAAATATCTTAATTTGTGTTCCGAAGATGAACGAAGGTCTTAAAATGCTGGGTTATTTTTTAAACCCATATGCTGGGTTGAGCATTTTGATTATGTTGCTGGGTTATTTTCTCTGTAATCAGCTGACAATGACCCAGCATTTGGGTTTGTTTTGGAAACTTTTGACCCAGCGCTCACCTATACGCGCGCTTTTGTCCTCACACACTGAATCAACGTCAACAGGAGGGGAGGTTCAAGCAGGAGCGAGCTTAAGGTGAGTAACAGTGTTTTATTAAAATTATCCTAACGTTATTAGTCAACGAAGTCAGAAAGTCAATAAGAAATTATGTTGAAATTATCTATGAATTATTGACGACGGACCCTTATATTACACGAATCCTCTGTTTTTTGTGTCTGTCGAACTAGCGACCGTTAGGCTAACATAACACAGACATAACATTCATTATTTTTACACGGTCTGTCATCAATTATTCCACTTATAACACGGTCACGATGTCTAAATACAGTTGTTGGTGTTTTATCTCCAGAAATTTTGCGGGTTTCTTGTAACGTTACTTGAAACTGACTCGGCGGTGTTGGATGCAGTTAATGTCACTGGCTAGTGGCTGCATATGCTAAAGAAGCTATAAGGCTACTATTTATCTGTTATTGTTCGTCATTTTCGAAAGGTAGCTTTACATAAATATTTTATTATGTTGCAGTATGACCTAGGAATGCTCGGGAGTCAAATCGGTTCGTGTGTGATGTGTTGATTTTGCCGTGTGGCTGCGCACCACACACGGTACGACCAAAACCATTAAACCCGTGATTTTTTATCGCTGTGTGTGGGGTCTCTCACGCCGCCTTCACACTGGCAGTTGAAATCAGCTCCGATGCGGCTGCGAAACGACCGGAAGTCATTCATTTCCTATGGAGATTCGCAGACCGCATGCGAATGGGTCCGAAACGGGTCCGACCGAGTGCGGTGCGAAGAAAATCGTGTCCGTTGGTCATCCGGATGCGTTCAAAAATTTGAACTCCTGCGGAAAGCTACGGACGGTTCCTATCCGACAATTCCAGCGGAAGTTGAGCGTTGCTATGGTACTGATAAACAAACCTGAATTATTAACTTTTAATATAATAAATAACGATTTTATAACGATAAGTTGTCCTGTTATTTTTTATTTTCATGACTTTCTAACGTTTATAAGGGCAATTGAACTATATTGACCACTATATCACATTTTTTAGCCGACCTGACATGTCAACGTCCTGAGCAACTTTCCTCACGCAGCATAACCCTAATCAGAGAGAGATCATACAGAACTGACAGAATCAAACTTTAATCTCTCCGCCATTTTTGTTCTACCCGCGTCCGACGCTTTTCACTGTGTAGTACGACGTCCGTTGGGAACGTATTGCGTATTACGGAGCTGATTTCAACTGCCAGTGTGAAGGCAGCGTCAGGTTGGGAAAATCGGCCGACAATTTTAAAATCGTCCCGTGTGAACCAGCCTTTCAATTCGGCTATAAAGCAGCCCTGCAGAAAACAGTGAGGTCATCGTCCACCTCAGTACAATTCTCATCAAAAACTGTAATTGTTCAGCTAAAGTCAGTTCAGTGTTGCTTCAGTTCCATTCGAAAACTGTGTAAAGATAATAAATTATGAAATAGTTACTGTAACGTTAGTTCAATTTGGTTCAATTGTTGCTCTGAAAAAAAGTAAATATTAACAATATTAATAATATTACGTGCCCCCAACTAAGCAAGCCAGAGGCAACAGTGGCAAGGAACCCAAAACTCCATCAGGTGACAGAATGGAGAGAGAAAAAAAACCTTAGGAGAAACCATTATGTATTAATACAATTTATTATTTTGGTGTGTCATGCAATTTGGTATACAATAATTAAAATAATTATGATGATCATTAAATCATGAATTTTTTAACAACTGCCAGGAAAAATAAACATTAACAACATTTATTTATTATTTATTATTTTTACAAACAGACTAATACATTGGAATGAATAAAACATATTCTATGAAATATCTACAGGTGATTTTATAAAATATTTTTGAATTATCCAGCTAACTGTAAAGATATTACTAATATGATGTTTCCTTCTGTTCTTTTACAGCAATGGACAGTTTTGTTCAACAAACTCATCAACTGGAATCTTGAGTGCCTCATTGAAAAATTTGCTGGTAAATATGTGATGAACAATTTTGAATTTCAAATTCTCTTTCTTTGTTGGTAATCTTTTTTCACAGTTGCATCCAGTGCCAGCCATTTACTCACCCTTATGTTATTACAAACCTGAATGACTTTCTTCTCCTGAACACAAAAGAAGATATTTTGAAGAATGTTGGTAACAAAACAGTTAACCGTAGCCATTGACTTTTATAGCCTAGTACTTTTTTCCTATTATGGAAGTCAATGGCTACCGTCAACTGTCTGATTACTGTCATTCTTTAAAATGTATTTTTGTGTTGAGCAAAAGAAAGAAACTTGTACAGGTTTGGAACAACATGAGGGTGACTAAATGAGGTGAGTAAATTTGACATGAGGCTAGTAAATTTAGCATTTTGAAGGTGAACTATCCTTTTAATAACACTAAATGTTTTCAGATTACCAGAGTACATGTTTAACGGTTACATATTTAAGCTAATTTCAGTCATTCTAAGTTGACCTTAGTTGCTTAAATGCACTTTGCTTAATTTGAAAGGTGATGAATTAACAAGTTCTAATTTGCCTTTTATCTATACTTAGATTCGAAAGGCATACTAGCACTTAAAACCTTGCCTGTCATTCTTCCCCCACCTGTGTACAAGATTGGCCACAAAACCTTTCGGCCAACTATTCAAGAGGCAAGAACCTCATTCATTGATGTACAACCTGTAAGTAAAACAACATTTCTTTACACATGTTTGTAGGGCTGCACGATAAATCGTTTTAATCGTGATCATGGTTATTGCTGCTTGGATCTGACACGCGTTTCATTTTCTCACAACTCTTCAAGTTAAAGGGATAGTTCACCCAAAAATGAAAATGAAGTCATTAATTATTCACCCCCATGCTGTACCAACCCCGTAAGACCTTCGTTCATCTTCGGAACACACATGAAGATATTTTTGAAGATAAAAAATGAAGATATATCACTCCTCCATAGACTGCCTAAGGTATTGAAACTTGACGGCCCAGAAAGTCATTGAAGAAAATGTTTAAATATTCCATGTGACTACAGTGACTTTATTCGACTATTCCTTTTCTTCCTTGTGGGCCTGAGACGAGAGTTCAAGAGATTTCCACGACGCATGCGCGAGAACTGAGAAGAGGACGTTCTTCTTCTACTACTTCTTGTTCAGTTATCGCACATGCGTTGTGGAAATCTCTTGAACTCTCGTCTCAGGCCCACAAGCATTTTCTTCAATGACTTTCTGGGGCGTCAAGTTTCAATCCCTTAGGGAGCCTATGTACGTAGCAGTAATCCAGCTCTCAAATTTAATCCAAAATATCTTCATTTGTGTTCCGAAGATGAACGAAGGTCTTACGGGGTTGGTACAGCATGGGGGTGAGTAATTAATGACTTAATTTTCATTTTTGGGTGAACTATCCCTTTAATTTAAGACGTTATTTAACTAAGAATGCTATTATGAAAACCTAAGACACACTTTTAAAGAATTATCTGTGTCTGATATTGTCATTCCCTCATTTAGTCTGGACCTGGAAAGGCAGAAAGAAGCGAAACCCTTCCCCTTTGTCTTGGAGCTTGGAATTGCGGGACAGTTTTTTGTGGTGGTGAATGGGGAAGCTCTGGAACAGGTGACTCTCCTCAAGGCTGTGGATCTTTGTTTCAAGGCATTTTATTGCTTTGACATTCACTATCCGAAACAATGTGCCCCTGTTTGGGAATTTTTGCAGCAAGTAGTGTATGGAATGCCTGGGACAGAAAATTCAAGCATACGGTTTTTGCGGGCCTCCATTTTTGCTGCAGAGGACTAAATGATTAAATGACTAAATGAGCTATTTATCTGTACATTTTTCTTTCATTTTTGTTTTACATTTTTGGGAAGAGATCCTTTAGCTATTTATTAATCTTTAATCTTAAATCCTTCAAGTATACCGTTTTCACATGTCTCCCATTTTTGCTGCACAGGACTAATTGATTGCTTATTTAAATGAATTTCAAGTATGTAAATAGGTTTTATTTCATTGTAATTTTTTGTGAAAAGAATCTTTAGCTAATTTACAGTTTATATGCAGAGTTTGTATGTGCCTCCTATTTTTGCTGCACAGGACTAATTGATTGCTTATTTAAATTAATTACAATGTACTTATGGATTTTTTATTGTAATTTTTTTGTGAAGAGAATCTAGCTATTTTGCACAGTTTATACGCAGTTTTTGTGTCTCCCATTTCCATTTTTGATGCACAGGACTAATTGATTCTTTATTTAAATGAATTTCAAGTCTGTAAATATGTTTTATTTCAGTGTAATTTTTTGTGAAGAGAATCTTTAGCTATTCTGCACAGTTTATACAAGTTTTTATGTGTCTCCCATTTCCATTTTTGATGCTCAGGACTAATTGATTGCTTATTTAAATGAATGTACTTATGTGAAGAGAAGAGAATATTTAGCTATAGGCTCTTTTACAGTTACTAAAGTTTTTATTTTGCTACACAGGACTAAATGATTGCATTGTATATTGTTTGTTTTGAATTTTGAGAATCTTACCATTTTATAATCTTTTAACATACCAACATTTTAGCACAAATGATTTTTGTGGGCCTCTGTTTATGCTGCAAATGACTAATTGTTGATTAAACATGAATGTATTAGATTATATTAATTTTCTGGAATAAACACTTTAATTGAATCATCAACAGTAGTGTTATTATTATTATTATTAATATTATTTTTGTTATTAGAATTTTTAGTATCTAAAATTAACCTGTAACATGGGGCTGTTTGACCCAGCACTGATAAAAAAACAACAACAACCCAGCAAATGGGTTAATCTATAAAACCCAACCTGCTGGGTCAAAATAACCCAGCATGTGTTCTGTCCAATATTTACCCAGCGCTGGGTTACCAAATAACCCAAATTGGGTTGTTTTTAACCCAGCATTTTTTAGAGTGTACGGGGTTGGAACAACATGAGGGTGAGTAAATACTGACATAATTTTAATTTTTGGGTGAACTAACCCTTTAATAAACTTTTTCAGTAGTTCTCTGGGAAGCATTGAAAAAATAGTAGTTATTGAATTAGTTAGTGAAGTACCACTTTCATCTGTGCGCTATTACTTACTAGTTCGTTAATCGGAGTTTCTTGTTAGTTAATAATAGAGATTGTTAATATTGTGTTACTTATTGGTTCTAGTGTAGTTATTCATTAACGAAAGAACCGTATTCTAAAGTGTTACCAATATCTTCTTATTAAACGGTCTGTACACTTACAAAGTTCTCAATGCTTTGCATGTAGGGACCCTCATTATGTTACTGTGTTAGTGTGGGGCTATTTTGATCCTTGTTAGTGGTATAAACTAGCGATTTCTTTTTACTTATTAAATGTCCCCATTACTAGCGTTATACACTAAACAGTTTTTAGAGATAAAACTATTTACATTCTTTTTGCTCTCAGAAAAGCTTAGGGGAGCGCGGGGCACAACCAAACGCGGGGTTAAATGTAACACGGACCGTTTACATAGTTCGTCAGGATCAAGCAGGTTGTCTTTCCGCTATTTTTGTCTTGCTGCCAGAAGACCGTCTACCGCGAATTTGCGGAAAGTTTTGATTATATTTCGTGAAGATACTGGACAAAGAGTGTTTTGACATCATGAAAGTAATTTTTTTCATCATAGGTTTTTTTTTTTTCGGTTTCCGAGTTGGGTGTATACGTTTCCAAATCTAACTTTATATTGCCTTAATCACTGTTTTGTTGGCTCAAACATAGCACCATTTTGAAACATGTCAGCAATTCCTAGCGACTGTTAGCTAGGCTTAAAATATGTAATACACAGCGGGGTTAGTTGCAACACTCTGTTACAACTAACTCCGCTGTGTATTACATATTTTAAGCCGCCAAGTGTACAATGATAATCAAATGAAAACGGAGCCACACAACTTTTCAGGTTTGAGTATACATTTAACTTTGTTAGACTTTCACAAACAATGTTGGAATTTAAAATGTTTAAAATGTAGTGTAGTATGAATGATAACTTGTTTATTTATTAAAAATATGGCCTGTTATTAAAGGGGGGGTTGACTGCGATTTCACTTTTTTGATTTTAAATAGTGTGTAATGTTGCTGTTGGTGCATGAACAGTATCTGCAAAGTTGCAGCGCTGAAAGTTAAGCAGAGATATCGTTTTTTTTAAATCAGGAAGTATAATTGGCTACAAGAACGACTTGATTGGGACTACAGCTGGGTTTTAGACGTCACTAACCCATAAATTTGCATCAACCCCTCCCTCCGGAATATGCAGGAAAGGGCATGCGCATATTTCTGCGGCACGTCGAGTGAGTTGTGTTCACCCAGCTGTCAGGTCTTCTGTGTTTCGGGCTTCCCATGGATGCTGTACTTCCCCAACAATGGATACAATTTATGTTTGATTATATTCCTGAAAGTGGCGATCGTAATCTAGCTCTCTGTGCTGCGCATTTTATGAAAGACAGCTTCCAGAATCTCCACGAATTCAACATCGCATTCAACAAGAAACTGTTACTAAAACATGAAGCAGTTGCAACTTTAAAACCAGAGGCAGCAGTTGTTGGGCCACAACCTGTAATGGCTCGTTTCCACTGAGTGGTACGGTACGGTACAGTTCGGTTCGGTACGCAATTATTTGCGTTTCCACTGTCAAAAGTTGTGAATGGTACCAAAAAGCCGAACCGTACCGTACTACTTTTTGGGTACCCTTTCGTTAGGGTACCTAGCACAGTGAAAGAGTACTAAAAGGTGGAGCTAGACTCACTGCAGAACGGTGATTGGTGGACAGAGTATCGTCACTCGCGCGTGCTACAAGGGCATTAGAAGCATACAGTTGAAATATAATTCTACTGTTATTGTGTCACGAAATGTAGTTTTAAGAGTTTTTCAGGCGAGAAAGTAGTTTTTTAAAGATCAAATCTGTGGTTTATTTATAGATTTTTGATAATTTGACTGAGATCCATTCCAAGCGATCACCGGACGCTCGCGCTCGTGTCCCCCGCCGGGAACAGCCTTTCCTCGGCTAGTCATCCTGATGTTTGTCGCTGACTCGGACGTCTCTGTAGTGGTTAAACATGAGATATAGTTCGTCTTGTATAAACCTAACAGGGGATCTTTGGTCTCGTGAATCTATAATTCGTTCCCTGGCCAATAGTTTTGGCAGAAGGCTACGTGAAGTTTCATATCTTTGAGCGCTGAATTTGTAGGCTATATTTGACTGACTGAATTGTTTCTTGATGTTATTTAAGCTTTACTGTATTTTGTACCTTTTACTTATATTTTTATAATGGCTATTATTGATAAAACTGAAATTCAACAAAAAGAGATAGTTTTGTCATTTATTTTATTACAAGATCATCTGTAATGTTGTTTATTGCAACATTTGTACCAATGCGATATGCAATACATTACATTACATATTGCCTGGAATATGTTTAATATTTTTAAATTTAAACGAAAAGAGGCAGGGTTGTTTTATATTTAGTTTTGTTATAAATATAACGTTACATACATGCAGTGATAATCAATAGGCTATGCGTTGCCTGAACCACATTTATGTGCTTTAGAATGTTTAAAATGTATTGAAATGAAATCGAAAAGAAGCAGAGTGGTGTTTTATAACATATTTCATTTTATTGTTGCCTAAAATGAACATACAGAGATAACCGGAGTCGCAGAGCCAGAGCGAGCTGAGTGCGTTCAAGAACTGTTCCATTAGCAGAATTACTTTACTCGCGTCCTCGGGATCATTCTCCTGAGTCGGAATTTGCGTTGGCTTCTTGGAAACGCCTAATGCCAGCGCTTGTTTCTAGTGACAAACATGCCGAGAAGCAAGAACAAGATCTGCTGTCTGTCATCCATTGTTGTTTACTTTGCGCTTTCTTCGCGCGAAAATGACATCGATCGCTTCTTTCCAGCATACCACACCTATCAAGTAAGGGTACTGTTGGCGGTGGAAACGCAAGCCTGATCATGGTGTACCCGACCCGACCCGTACTGTACTGTACCGTACCGTACCGTACCCCTCAGTGAAAACGAGCCATAAGTAGGCTAAGACCTAATCATTTTAAATGTATTTACATGTATAATTCCAGACATAGCCTTGTGTTTTATTTTTATTTTTTCATATGCCAGCGCTGGCTTTATAGCCACTAGGCTACTAGTTATGCTAGTATTTTGTGTCTACGACAAACGCGTACAAACATTATGGACCTGAATTTTGTATAAGTACTAATGTTGTAAATGTATTTTTCATGTATATATGCTTTATGATGTTAATTTCGATTTGATCAAAACTTAAACTTGCCAACGCTGTTTGTGTTTAACATTAGTAGCCAGTCAGTTGCTATCGTTGCCAGTCAGATGCTATTGTGTAAAACAAACGTGTATATGGTTAAAAAATGTAGCAAATTATCATTCAGAAATGTTTAGTAAGAGCTGTGTGTGGTGAGGTTCTGTTTGACTCTTTCATCGCAGCTTTCTCGGTCTGATTCTGCCTCACTGATACTGCAGTCTCGACATCATTATTTACGTGTATCCACCGTCTATGGTATCCACCTTTGGCATGCCCGTTTCGCCCATAAAGGTAATGGGCGTTAACCTTCCGGACAACGTGAGCGACAGTTTAGCCAATCACAACACACCGGCCCAAACGAACCAATCTGAGCCCATTGGGTGTTTCTGAGGGAGTGGTTTCAAAGAATCAGGAAGTCAACCACTCGTTCAGAGGAGAGCGCGGCTTACAATAAAGGTGAAGTTTATAAAAAATAAGACTTTTTAAAAAAGAAAAACCATGAATACATGTTATATTGCACCCCATAAACACAATCATGCAAAGAAAAAAAGCAGTCACCCCCCCCCCTTTTATGCAATAAACCCTTTCAATTTTTATTTTAAGCTCATTTGTATTATTATTACTGTTATTATTGTTATTAATAATAATAATAATTGTACATGCAGCTGCCACACACAAATCTAATTTAATTGCAATTACAAAGTTTATAATTTTATTTATTATTATTTATTGCAAAACTATGCAGCCCTTTTCTATGCCTCTATCCATGATATTGATCCATAATAGAAGAATGATTGGATGAGGGATGGATGTATGGATATCTGTCTATACGATGCACAAACTATATCAAACTATACAAATAAAATAGTACTGAATTATGTGTGTTGCACACAAGTGTTACAACTAACCCCTCTGTCTGTTACATTAAACCCCGCATATGGGGTAAGTTGTAACATTTGCACTTCTGTCACTTTCAGTGCAACTGTACGAAAATGGTAGGTCCTAGAAAAAAACTTTAAGTGGTCATCTGTAGCAGAGATGTGTATGTTGCTTGTGTAAAAAAAAGTATTAATCTAACCTAATTATTTTTTAATTAATTGAGCCAAAACCAAAATGCGTTAGGTTGTGCCCCGCTCTCACCTATCTCACAAAACATTTTAGTGCAAAAACTAGCTCCTAAATCTGTGAGACCTTAGGAGTAGTCAAGAGTAGGCCACTCTCTAGTCAAAATCACAAACAATCCTAATGGCTGTTGCTGGCAACCTGTTGGAGCAATCCGCCAAAGACACTGTATATCATTGAGGCAATAGTGATGAAGCTTGGGTGCTGAACTTTTTCTTCATAAATGCAATACATGTTTTGATTTATAGGTTTTAATATACAATAAATCTTTAATAAATCGCCTTGCTTTTGGCTTGCTTAGTCGGGGTTATTTAGTATTTAATATTTAACAATATTATTGATCTGTGTTGTACTACTTTCATGTTATCACTGTGAAGCTGCTTTGATACAATCTGTATTGTGAAAAGCGCTATATAAATAAATGTGACTTGACTTGACTTGACTTAAATAAATATTGTCCGATTTCCTGTGGCAGTTGTTTTCACAACATTTACAAATGGGTAAACAAACAAACAACAAAAAAAAATACATGTATTTGGCGTGCTGTCCAAGGGGATCAAGGGCTCCGATCTCGGAATTTAGTAAGACAGTAAAGCAAATGTCTTTATTAATTTCAAATATCTTGTATTATTTTCAATCTACACTTAATTACATGCATCCTGTCACGTAAACTGACCTGTCAATCATCTTGTCACAGTTAAAATCCTCCACACATTTCATTTCATTTCATTTCCTACCGAATCAGAGATAAATGGAATAGCTTGTTGATCTGCAGTCATGCTTCTTTCATGTGGAGCACTCTCCTCTTATTAATGCATAGTGATTCATTTAAAAGTTAATGGCCAAAAGGATCTTTATGAAAGTTGATTTTGTTTTTGCATTACACATTGACATTGTTATAGATTAAATATAACTAAATAATTAAATATAATTTTTTTTTTTTTTACCAGGTTAAACTTAGTTTAGATTAGTCACTCAAACCTTTATCTAAACCTTTCACTGTCAGTCGCACATATTCGTTTTGTCGTTATTTAAAAGGCATTTCCTCCAAAGCACAATGGGTTGTGGGCAACATTAACCCTTACGGTGCTTTCACACCTGGATCGATCGATTGAGACGTGGTTCCGAAACAAAGGGGCGTTTCCCTTTTGGCCTGGTTCGTTTGGTCATATGTGAACACACCACAATACAACCGAGCGGGTGGTCTCGGCTCGATTCTATACGAACCCTGGAGCGGTTCGTTTGTAGTGAGAACACAATCGACCCACGAACCGGAACAAATCAACTTTCTTATCACTTGTACCTCCACTTTTGCCAAGGTGGTCTCGTACCTTTATGTACTGCTGTCAGAGTTTTTTCGCCTTTGCGCGGCACTGCTCGACGGACCGTTCATAACCCCTCTCTTTCATTTTATAGCTTATCTTCTTGTGCACTTCGGTGTTCTTGTGTGTAGTGTCCAACATCCAGGAGATGTATTCTTCCGACCAAATATATGAGGCATTTCACTTCTTCGTAGTACCAAGTCAATCCGCGATTCAGTTTGTGTTAGGCTACTGTTGTCATGGCGATGTCCCACAATGGAACGCGTGACCTGCACGCTTGAGGTTCTGACGTAATGGCGTAAGGAAAGCCCAGGAAGGTTGCGCAATTTGGAACGCTTTACAACAGTGTGGTGCGAACAGAGTGACGTATTAAATTGATTCAGAACAAAGTATTCTGTTTCGGATCTGTTCCGGAACAAAACAAATTGATCCAGGTGTGAAAGCACCCTGAGAGTGTGCACGGATCCACACTTCAAAAATCTACTGGAAATAGTAGACAATTCCAGGTTCCATTCCAACTCTTTTCAACATACTATGCTTTGGTACACACTAGTTAGGATGAATAGTATGGAGAATGGGATTCAAGGTATGATTAAATCGCTGACATATGATTGGCTATAACATCTTTGTATATGAGATAGCTAAGTGCATGTGAAACTTTCGAAAACTTTTAGCACATTTTTACAGATGAACTTATCGTGAAAAGTGTTGATTATATTATATTGAAATCAATGTTGTGCTCTTATATCAGAAATCACTGGTCACTTCTGATTTTGACACGTACACACAGCTTGGTGACTTTACTCTCGTTTCTTTAGTTCAATACAATGCATGTTAACAAATATATAGTTATTCCAACCGGTGCTGTCTCTTTTTATCTGGTGCATGAGCGATGCCCCATTTACAAATGAAATCACTTTTTTGAGTCAATTCTGTTCAAAGCCTTGATCCCACAAGTTGGCAAAACTGCTTGAATTGGTTCACTTCCTCGTCTTTTATCCTGTTTTTGTGCTTGTACTTGTGTTTGGATTGTTTTGGATTTTGACCTCTGCCTGGATGACTATGAGTTTGGATTGCCCTTTTATTAAACTACTGCTTTTGGATTCTCTGGTTCCCGTGTGGTTATCGTGACAGAATGCCCCACCACTGGTGAATCAATGGCACCTCCTCCTAAAAACACACACAAAAAATAAAAAATACATATTTGATACATATGAGTTTGATGGGACACTTGTGTGAAAATTCAGCTTACCTCTGTGAATATTAATGGACAGGAAGTACAGGTACTGAGAGCATACTGTGAAATACAAATAACACTGTAAGACTTTGTTTTTATTATCTAAAAGCTCTGACAAATTAATTATTTTGAACATCAACATGTAAACAGCACATGAATTCTCTGAACACTGTTGAAGAGAAACCTGTAAAAGGGAAAGTCTACCTAAAGTCATTTTAAAAACAACTGTTAGCTTGTTTAAACATTTCTACATGCATACTTAAATTAGCTTTACACAATTCCATCCTTTAAAACATACCCCAAGGTCTCTTCCTGTTTTTTCAGTCAAACAACTGTTAGCTTGTTTAAACATTTCTACATGCATACTTAAATTAGCTTTACACAATTCCATCCTTTAAAACATACCCCAAGGTCTCTTCCTGTTTTTTCAGTCCAGGATCCTGGGTCAATGGAGCATGCAACGTGCCTGGATTTCCAAAGAAAACACAAAATGCATAATATGTAAGTAATTTATCAGTGTAATAATATGTAATTATATAACGTATGCTGATAACAAGGCTTTCAAATGAACTTTAAATGAGCCTGAGAATGAGGATCTTATGTGAACTTGAAGTCTGAGAACGAGGCTTTTATGTGAACGAAGCCTGAGAACGAGGCTCCCTTTGAAAATTGTAACTAAATAACATGCCTGGAACAAGGCTAGTAAATTAATTATCTTTTGTCTCAACCTAAATGTGGTTATGTAACTGTCATCTCCAAAACCACCAGGGTGAAGAGAATTGAAGAAAAGTATCTCCCTTTTAGCTACCAACATAACTTGCAATGGGCATTTTGTTAATATCCATGAAAATAGAATGCACTTAACCATACCTTTTGAATTTAAAATGTTACAGCTAGAAAGATTATAGAAAAAAAAAGTCAATACAGAGCAGATAATGATCCACTTCATCCAGCTGTCTGCTCCAAGCTGGAAATAGTATGAAATCCTTGGACCTCATGTTTTCCTAATAGTATTGGAACAAAATATTAGTCAAGTCACATTTATTTATATAGTGCTTTTACAATACAGATTGTATCAAAGCAGCTTCACAGTGATAACATGAAAGTAATACAATACAGATCAATAATATTGTTGTCACCACCCATGGACTGTCTGTGTTTTGATTCATCACGTGTTCCCCTCGTCTGAGTTCTCCGCCCTCATCTGTTTCCATGGACACTAACCACCTCCCGCACAGCTGATTGTCATTTGTTTATCACCGTCACTGTGTATTTAAGTTCCTGCCTGTCTTCACTCCCTGGTCCGGTATTGTTTGTGTGTTACCTGCTGTCATCCTGTCTGCCTGTTTCCGAGTTTCATTTATTAAAATATCAGTGTTAATTCTACCCTCCTCGTCATCCTCCTTGACCAGCCCGTGACAGAATACCGGACCAAAATTCAAGATGAACATCAATTTCATCAATCTCGCTGAATTATCATCAGATTTTGTTTCGTTTTCCAGAGACTTTGTTCCCCTTGCACTCTCCAGCCCCCTCGATGATGAAACCCTGAAGACCCTGTTCTGGATCGGGGCCACCTACCACCAGCACTTCGACCTCCCAGACACCTCTAACCTGGACTGGAAGGAGGCTGTTTCCCGGTGTCTGGAGAGCGTCGAAGCCCGATCCAGAACACTGCCAGACCCAGAGCCGGAATTACCACCCTTGACCGCGGAGATCTCGTGCGTGCCCCCCGCAGACGGAGAGCTACCACCCGCCGCGACGCGTCAACCAGTGCCCGAGACGAAGAGGACAGTTGACCCTCGCCCCGGAGGAGGAGCTCCAACAGGAGTCTGACCAGGGGTGTGAGCCCACTACATCTGCGGACGAGGGGACTAATTTCCTGGAACTGGAGGACTGGCTGATGAAACCCAGGACACTGGATATCGTTCCCGCCCTATCCCACCCGTCATCGGCATCTATTTCATATTTTCAACCAGCCTGTGATGACTTCTGTCCTGCCGTCTGTCTGATTCACTCCATCCCATCACCGTTCCCAGTCAGTCCTCCAGCCTCGCCGCTGCTGGATGTGCGCAGCCCTGCACCATCTCCGTGGGGAGTCCCCGACGTCGAGCGGCAGGTCAGCCCACCATCTGCAGCGCCTGTGTTCGAGGATCCCACGGCTTCGCCTCCAGCCTCGGTCCTCGGCACTCCATCTCGGCCAGTCGACCTGCCGGCTCCGTCTTGGCTCCTCCCACCTGAGCCTCCACCCGAGACCCTCGAAGCATTGGCTACAGCGGTTCCCTCGTCCTGCCGGCTCCCCCTTGGTCAGTCGTCACTCTGCCTGCGCCACGGACTTGCGGTCAGTCTGCTACGCTTGATTCCTCCACCCCTTCGGCTTCAGCGGGCTCCTCCTTCCCTGTGGCGTCTCCTCTGTCCTCCCTCACTCCACCTCCACCTCAGCTCTGG
>NW_024121765.1:18637077-18729181 GCF_016745375.1 Pimephales promelas
ACCTAAACCTGCATTATATGACTGATAGACAACACCGGTTTCACTGAAAAATGTCAAAATTGAAAATACTGTGGAAACAAAGACACCTACATCTTGGATGCCCTTGAGGTAAGCTAAAACCTATCAAAAATTAATTTCAAAGTGAACTATCTCTTTAAAAATGCCACTGACTTCTAAACATTTAAGAAACATGTTATAACATGCTAACAATACTTAGCTAAGTGCTAAAGCATGCTAATTCAATGAAATTAGACGTTGTTGTTACTCAAAAAGTTAATGTCCCATCTGCGGCAAACTTCACACGTTTAAAAAATGTCTCCTAAACACAATGTCCATGCTCATATTCAGTTATAGTCCTAGCGTTGCCTGCTGGCAACAGGAAGTGACGTTTAACACTGTTCTGTACTCCTAATAGGTACATGCATGTAATGACCCAATACCTACAAAATAGTCTCTTGGAGCGTACCCCTAAAAACAAAAGGAAGTCAGCCGTTTTGATCTTCCTCTCTGATCTTTGTGCAGTTAATTGCCCTTTTCAGGCCTCATACTTTAAAGGGACACCAGTCAGGAATGCTGTTTTTGTCAAACAGCGACCCCTAGAGTAACTGTGGAGTACTTGTTTTCAACGTTACTGTCGTAAATACCACTCACGGAGAGCGTGACGTGTTACAGTATACAATAGTATATTGTGTTTAATTTGTCGTTTAATAAGATCTAATATATGTTGTTAGTGGTGAGAATTTTCACGTGATTAAATACATATCCCCATGAACTAAAATGGTCCAGAGGAAGAACTTTTGCCATGTGTGTCACAGGTTCTGGGTTCTTCTAATCCCTATTAATAGTATAGTTTATTTTCCTCATCAAAACTGATTGTTTATTAGTGGCTGTATTTCAAGCAGGGACATGTTTTTTGTGCATTGGGTTTTGTGATTTCACCGTAATGAGTCTCTCAGTCCCCGCAACGGATTGAGCGCACGTCCGTTTGAAGACAGTGCGCATCACAACAGACCACTGAATCCACTGAAACAGTTCGCCGTGGCAACGAGCGCTTTGGTCACTTGATTTCAAAAACAACACATTTCAAATTGCCTCTTATTTAACAAACCAACTAAATGAATGCTCTATTAGAGTTACCTGGAGATGTTTTATGTTATTATTGGTACATCCGTGCAGCAAGATGTTTTTATGGGGACATATCACGCAAATTACGCCTTTCTCTGTTCCTCCGACAATGCTTTCCTAGCTTTCTGTATCTTATATGCCGGCTCAGCCATCGAGACGCCCACCATTCAACCCGAAAGAAGTCATATAACCATTTCAATAACTCTTGAAGCTGTTAAATCAAGCTAAAATAACTGCATAGTGTCCCTTTAATGAACACCTCCTAAAGTTTTAATCCGATCATCTTCAAATTTGGTGAGTGTAATCTTAAGCCATTTGCAATATTAAATTGCGAAGATCTTGAGTTTTCATCGAAGGGCGTGTCCTCGGCGGCATGACAAATTTCGATGTTTTGCCATGAAACAGCTGTAACTCAGGCAAACAATGTCCAATATGCCCCAAACTTCACAAGTTTGATAACAGTTCTGTCCTGAACACATGTTCATGCTCATATTCAGTTACAGGCATAGTGCCACCTACTGAGAACAGGAAGTAACATGTTTAACACTGTTGTTGACTCCTAATAACATATAAAAAAAGTGCCAGCAAGTGCTAAACATGCTAGCAACATACTAGAAACATGCTAAAACATGCTAGCAAACAGCTAAGTGCTAAAACATGCTATTACAAAAATGAAATAGGATTTTTCTGTAACTCAGGCATGGAATGTCAAATCTGCCCCAAACTTCACTTTTGATAAGAGTCCTGTCCTGGACACATCTACATGAGAATATTCAGTTATAGTAATAGCGCCACCTACAGGCAACAGGAAGTGACATGTTTTACACGTTGATGCCGTCCTAACATGTTAAAAATGCCATTGAGTTCTAAACTCACAAGAAACATGTTAAAACATGCTAGCAATACTTAGCTAATTGCTAAAGCATGCTAATTCAATGAAACAATTATTGTTACTCAAAAAGTCAATGTCCCATCTGCACCAAACTTCACGCATTTGATAAGTTATCTCCTAAACACATGTCCATGTTCATATTCAGTAATAGTCACAGGGCCGCCTGCTGGCAACAGGAAGTGACAAGTTTAACACTGTTGTGGACTCCTAACATAAAAAAGTGCCAGCAAGTGCTAAACATGCCAACAACATACTTGAAACATTGTAAAACATGCAAGCAAACACTTAACTGCTAAAGCATGCTATTACTGCAATTAAATAGGAATTTGCGTTAACTCAGCCATGGAATGTCAAATCTGCCCCAAACTTCAAACGTTTGATAAGAGTCATGGTCTAAACACATCTACATGAGAATATTTTGTTACAGCAATAGCGCCACCTATGGGCAACAGGAAAGGATGTTTAATGTTTAACACTGTTGTGGACTCCTAATAAACATAAAAAAGTGCCACCAAATGCTAAACATGCTAATACTTCAATGCTAAAAAAAACTTAGCTAAGTGCTAACACATACTATACATGCAAGAGGAAGTTGTTTTAACTTAAGCATGCAATTTCCAATGTGCTCCAAATTTAACATCTTTTATAAGTGTCATATACTACATATTTCACCTGTATTTACCTAATAAAAAGCACATTGCCCACCGTGCTGTGTTCTTAAAGCCACCGGGTGGGAATAGCACTGGTGCGAGGGCCCTTTTTATCGCTGCTGGCAGCTTTATTTATTTTTTTATAAAATGCGATATTGACCAAATGTGTTTTACAACAGGAAAAACTGAGTGCCTATATATAGCTATAACAATCTAGTTGGTAAGCTGTTGATGAAAATGTAATGATGCCTTCGGCATCTTATATAAATCATAAGCATGGGTACGCCCTGAGCGACTGGAACCACAAGCGTCAAGTGATCCTCATCGCCAAGGTAACATATATTTCTATATTTCTTGATTTATGATTGCTGATACACTTAATTTATTAACATTTAATCATGTTAATAATATAATATTTAATTATGGTTAATTCAAGGCTGTTAATATGCACGTATTCGCTATGTAATTTTTTTTTTATTCTATAGTATTCTATACTCTCCGGTCATCCTCACATGTATAATTGTAGTAAAACATGGTTTTACTACAGTAATGTTGTAGTAGTACCTAACTAAAAAAAAAAAAAACAGCAAAGAAGATCACTGTGAAATCTTAATATTTTATAATGCAGAATGTAATTCATGATTTAATTCATTCCAAGGCTTACTTTATTTGATCCAAAATAAGCAAAAACAGTTTTCAGTTTTTTTTTTTATTCTGAAATATTTTAACAATTTAAAATACTTGTTTTCTATTTGAATATATTTTAAAATTTAATTTAATTCTGTGGTCAAAGCTGAATTTTCAGCATCATTACTCCAGGTCAGTACTCTTCAGTGTCACGTGATCCTTCAGAAATGCTTTTCACTGCAACTGTACTTTTCACACTATTTCATAATTTTTTTCTGTTCTTGAGAACCCCGGTTAAGAACCAACTCTGAAGCCTTTGCTTAGAGGAAAGACTCCACAATGCATTGGATCACAGTGAAGTCATAAACTTGACTCGAGAATGTTTCTGTTGTAATTAGGTTTAAAGAAGCCCTTAAACCCTGTATATCTATATTATCAATATTATTATAGTTGTTATTAATAGTGAATTAATCTAAAGCTTTTGAGACTTTTTTATTTTTATTTTTTTGTCATGAAGATGTGACCATTTCCTCCTTTTTATGTAGGCTTACTAAATAATCTTGATAGAAAAATCAGGGGGGTGCCCTTTTTCAGTTTCAGCACATGCCCCTCAAAAGGTCTGTGCACGGCCCTGAGCTGCACTGAAACTGTCATTTGGACCTTGAAACGGTTGGGGTCCATTGAAGTCCATTATTTGGCGAAAAAATCCTATACTGTTTCATCAAAACATGAATTTCTTTTTGACTGAAGAAAGAAAGAAAGAAAGAAAGAAAGAAAGAAAGAAAGAAAGAAAGAAAGAAAGAAAGAAAGACATGGACATATTGGATGACATGGGGGTGAGTAAATTATCAGGAAAAGTTTTTTGGTAACGCTTCCTTTTATAGTACAGTACTTACAGTGTATCTACAGTGTACTTACCTAGAAAGTACTGGCTAATATAAGGTAAGTAAATGGAACAGGGGTAGGTTTAGGGGTAGGTTCAGGGTTAGTAGGCTTCTAGTTATTACCCAGTAATTGTAGGCTAGTTACTAAAATAAGTACATAGTATTTACATGGGTAACTGGACTGTAAAAGGAAGCGTTACCAGTTTTTTAAAGTGAACTAATCCTTTTACTTCCTCACACACAGCAATAGGGCTATATGACAAATAAAAGGTCGTAAAAGTTTATTTCATATCATTTATGTGGCTTTTCTTAGTGTTATACTCAAGGCCATTGTCACAGTCTGCGTCTGCACCATCCTGTCTGCGTCTCCTGCACTACACTTCCCATGATCCTCTCGTCTGCACACCTGAACTCACTCCCTCATCAGCCTCCCGTTCAGCGTCCTGTTTCATCTGTTTCACCTGTTTTCACCCCATTATGTCTGATTCCTCTGTGTATTTAGTTCCCTCAGTTTCATTCTGTCTTTGTCGGTCGTTGTCAATGGATGTTTGCTGTGAGCCCGTGTGGCGCCTGTGTTCCTGTCTTCCTGCCTGTTTTGTATATATTAAAACCTGATCTTAGCCGATACTCCGGACTCCTCGTTCCTTGCCTGAGCCACACCGTGACAGCCATACTGAGAGCACACCTTCAGTATCTGCTGCAGCCGAGCACTATATGGACTACATGGACCAGTTCGTCTGCATACATAAGATGATTAAAAAATAGTGTTGCCCACAAGACAGACAGTTTTTAACATATTTAGCTGGTTTGATAATTCATCTATAGATGAATATATAGATATAAACGTATAGAATATATAGAATACATACTATATATATATATATATATATATATAGATAGATAGATAGATAGATAGATAGATAGATAGATAGAATAGATGTTTATATAGATATAAACATTAAATAAAATAGGAGACAAAATTCCTCCTTGTAGCACTCCATTACTAACATGGAAAGAAGCAGATACAACATTGTCCCATTTAACCAGAAACGTTTAATGGGCATACCAAAACATTAAAAGTAAAAAAAACAATATACTTGTAGCTATATATAATACGGAGCCCGGGAAGTCACCTGTGGGGGGAAAAAAAACAATCCTAGGCGACGGTTTTGCAATCCGTCCCCTCAGTTTATAAACTGTAGCCTACTCACGGATTCTTAAACTGTTCCCTCGGTTTAACAATTAGTGCCCCTACGCATCAAATCTCCAAAACCATAAGCTATTTCTCAGCCTTTGACTCAGTTTTCAATTGCATAAAATACTTTTTCAAAACACTACACACAATTCTCTGCCTAAAACACAAAACATCTAGCAGGAATTGAATGCTTTCCATTTCCAAACACACCAATCAGAATGCTACACTTATTCAACAGGTCACACACTCCTCATATGTGCAACACTAATTGCTTTACTGGTCAATTACCAATCACTGCTTTTTTGTAGTATAAGCGTATAATAGGTCAAAGGTCAGATTGCCTGTTTTGAACAATGGATGTCAACAATGGACAGAGATCCCCCCACACTAAATTGTGTCCTTTACTGTATTATAAAGAATATACTTTTGGTTTACATACGTTTCTGGTTTTTGATACTGTACACAACAAATATTTTCTGTTTCTACATTGCATTGGTGATTACAGTGTACTTGTTACCCCTCTCGGGAAATTGCTTTCACTATAGAACATTGTTGTCACGGTGCGGGTTCAGGCAGAAGGAGAGGCTGAGTCCAAATCTCAATAAAGAGACATTTTATTCACAAACAGGCAGGAAGACGGGGTATACAGCGTAACATGGAACATTGACCGACAAACACAGACTGAAGGAGGGAGAACTAAATACACAGAGGAATCAAACAATAATGATGTGAAGACAGGTGATACTGATGAACAAGACGAGGAACAGGTGGCTGATGAGGGAGTGAGTTCAGAAGTGGAGACGAGGATCCTGGGAAGTGTAGTGCTGATGACAAGACAGGACGGTGCAGACGAAGACTGTGACAGAACTCCCCCCTCCCGGGAGGCGTGACCTCACGCCGCATAACAGAGGAAGGAGGGGGGACAAACTGGGGGCTGGGCGGGGCGTGGCCAGGGCGGAGCAGGCTGAGGGCGTGGCCAGGGCGGAGCAGGCTGAGGGCGTCCCCAGGGCAAAGCAGGCTGAGGGCGAGACCAGGGCGGAGCCGATGGAGGGCGAGACCAGGGCGGAGCAGATGGAGGGTGAGACCAGGGCGGAGCAGCTGGAGGGAGGACCCCTGGTGGAGCCGATGGTAGTGGGGCTGACAACACCAGGGGGCCGACTGACAGGGGCGGAGCGGATGGGAGAGGAGACCAGGGTGCAGCTGAGGGACAGACGACAATGGGTGCTGAGGAGGGACCGAGGGAACATGGGGACACCGCAGGCTCTGGTGACTGAAGTGACGACAGGGGCACAGAGGGACACGGTGAGGTCAGAGGGCGTGAGGGCTGACGGGTGACTGGAGGGAGTGAGGAGTCCAACTGAACCGAAGGGGTGACAAAACGGGGCGGAGCCAAAGTAAGGAAGTCCATAGGTGAGGGGAGGATGACGAGGGAGTGCAGGGAATTCGGAGGGACGAGGGAGCCTGGCCGAGCTGGTGGACTGTGGGACCATGGAGGAGATGAGGGAGGTAGCAGCCACGGGGGAGCCGATGGGACCGGGGCCGAGGAAGTGTCTCAGAGGAGGAGGTGTGAGGCGAAGACCGGGGATACACAGACCAGGCTGGTTTCGGGGAGCTGGTTTCGGGGAGCTGAAGGGCAGGAGAGCAGAGGGAGGACAGATGAGAGGAGGCGGGAGAGGGAGGCTGGGTGGGATCCTGGTCTCTGGCGCTGGCTGGACGGTCTCTGGCGCTGGCTGGACGGTCTCTGGCGCTGGCTGGACGGTCTCTGGCGCTGGCTGGACGGTCTCTGGCGCTGGCTGGACGGTCTCGGGCTCTGGCTGGACGGTCTCGGGCTCTGGCTGGACGGTCTCGGGCTCTGGCTGGACGGTCTCGGGCGCTGGCTGGACGGTCTCTGGCGCTGGCTGGACGGTCTCGGGCTCTGGCTGGACGGTCTCGGGCTCTGGCTGGACGGTCTCGGGCTCTGGCTGGACGGTCTCTGGAGAGCTGGACGGAACCAGCAGTGAAGAGCATACAGTCTCTGGAGGGCTGGACGGAACCAGCAGTGAAGAGCATACAGTCTCTGGAGAGCTGGACGGAACCAGCAGTGAAGAGCATACAGTCTCTGGAGCATTCAGTCTCTGGAGAGCTGGGCGGAACCAGCGGTGAAGAGCATTCAGTCTCTGGAGAGCTGGACGGAACCAGCGGTGAAGAGCATTCAGACTCTGGAGAGCTGGACGGAACCAGCGGTGAAGAGCATTCAGACTCTGGAGAGCTGGACGGAACCAGCGGTGAAGAGCATTCAGTCTCTGGAGAGCTGGACGGAACCAGCGGTGAAGAGCATTCGAGCGATGGAGTGGGGCTGGTGACGTCATCCATGGTAAAGGGAGATCCACATGACACCAGCACCCACTCCACATAGGCCGCAAAGTCCCCTCGAGGCCCGTCTCCGGGCAGGCGTGCCTGGGTTTCAGCATTTAGGCCTGCCCGGAAGAACACACAGAGGCTGGTAACATCATAGTGAACATGCGGTACCAAATCCAAATACTGAAGGAGGGAGAACTAAATACACAGAGGAATCAAACAATAATGATGTGAAGACAGGTGATACTGATGAACAAGACGAGGAAAAGGTGGCTGATGAGGGAGTGAGTTCAGAAGTGGAGACAAGAGGATCCTGGGAAGTGTAGTGCTGATGACAAGACAGGACGGTGCAGACGAAGACTGTGACAATTGTATTGAAATGTAGATATAAGTGTATGGAAGACCAAAGAGCTTTATATTTAGAAAAAAACAATGTTACAATGTAATATATAGATATAAATGTATAAAATATATAGAATACATATATATATATATATATATATATATATATATATATATATATATATATAGATAGATAGAATATATAGATGTTTATATAGATATAAACATTAAATAAAATAGGAGACAAAATTCCTCCTTGTAGCACTCCATTACTAACATGGAAAGAAGCAGATACAACATTGTCCCATTTAACCAGAAACATTTAATGGGCATACCAAAACATTAAAAGTAAAAAAAACAATATACTTGTAGCTATATATAATACGGAGCCCGGGAAGTCACCTGTGGGGGAAAAAAAAACAATCCTAGGCGACGGTTTTGCAATCCGTCCCCTCAGTTTATAAACTGTAGCCTACTCACGGATTCTTAAACTGTTCCCTCGGTTTAACAATTAGTGCCCCCGGATTAATAAACCATACCCACGAGTTCCTAATCTGTGCTCTCAGATTTGTAAACCGTGCCCTCAGTTTTTGCAATCTGTACCCACAAATTCATAAACCGTGCCCACACTTTCGTTTTTTTGTAATCCGTACTCACGGATTTGTGGCTCGTCCCAGAGTGTGCCACATGATTCAACCAGGCCTCTTGTTTAGATGCGGGATGCATTGCATTGTTTTTAAAATCCTTTTTTAAAATGGATAATAACCTACATTTAGGCTACTTTTATCTTTAAAGTCCAATTTTTTAGAGGAAAAAGCTCAGTAGCCTATAAGCTAAAAAATAAATAAAATAATAATAACACAGTTCAAAAACTGTAAAAGATTTGGTTATAAGTTATAAATTATTTTATGTTAAACATATTACTGTCTTCGGTGAACTCATTCATAGTAGCTAATAAACGCAAATAATAATTAACGTTAGCTATCAAAATCCATTTAGGCCTATTTAGAAGACGCTTTTATCCAAAAAAAAAAGAACAAAGCAATTCGTCAAATCAGTCTTAGACAATAATAATGGGCTAAGATTATAACAAACAAACGCATATCCAAGTGTTTGTTTGGAGCGCGCATTGTCACTGAGCCGCGGCCGCAAACACAGTGGAACAATTTAAAATAGGCTAATAGCATTTCTGGTCATAAATACATTATACATAATACAATTATTTGCTACTACTTTTATTTGTGTAAACTCACAATAACAAGAAAACGTTGTGTAGGCCTATTTGTAAAATAAAATATTTTTGTTTTGTTAAAAATATTGTTTAATCAGGCGCGCTTTCATGATCTCCGGAGTGCGTCTCATAAATAAGCTGAAACAAAAGCCTATCTAAAGCTTGAAATGTCCACTTTTACACTAACAAATTCGAATCGAAAGCAAATACCATCTGATTAGGCTATACAATCCGAAAAGTGCATTTCTCTAAGGTGCATCTGCTTTACAGTGGAGATGGAGATCGCCTGTCACTAGAAAATTATTTATTTAAGCAATAAAAATCCATCGTTATTTTTCAGACACATTTATTATGATTAGCCTATAAATATAAATCTCATTTAGAAATGCGGGCAAAATATAGTTTTTAGAAAGTCTATTTTTTTTTCATATTAATTTGCGAATATTTTAAATGTTTAATAAAGGCAAAAGTCAATGTTATTTATTTTTTGTGCACAAACTCTTGGACATGCGTCAAAATCTTGAGTTTATTTGTGATAATCTCAGCCCTGTATTATTGTCTAACCTGTATTATGACTGACATTTGACGAATTGCTTTGTTTCTTTATTTGATAAAAGCGTCTTATAGCCTATCTGTAGCCTAAATGTAATAATAATAGCCTAATTATTATCATTAGGCCTATTATTTGCGTTTATAAATTTAAATGAGTTCACTTAAGACAGGAATATGTTAATCATAAAACAATTTATGAATGTTTTATTATTGTAGGCCTATAACTTTGTGTTTGTGTTAGGCCTATATTTATTTATTTTTTTTTTGAATGTGAAGTCCTTTTAAAAACAATGCATCCTGCATCTAAACAGGAGGCCTGGTTCAATCATGCGGCACACTCTGGGGGACGAGCCACAAATCCGTGAGTACGAATTGCGAAAGCGTACGGTTTATGAATTTGTGGGTACAGATTGCAAAAACTGAGGGCACGGTTTACAAATCTGAGAGAACGGATTAGGAACTCGTGGGTACGATTTATTAATCCGTGGGCACGAATTGTTAAACCGAGGGAACAGTTTAAGAATCTGTGAGTACAGTTTATAAACTGAGGGGACGGATTGCAAAACCGTCGCCTCGGATTGTTTTTTTTTTCCCCATAGGTGACTTCCCGGGCTCCGTAATACAATAACGTTCAATTTCAACTTTTATTTTGTTGAAAATACTATCAGCACAGCTTAAATGGGAATTGAGCACCTTCTCCGATGTTACGGACAACTAACATGTTTATACCTTGCAAATAACATTGGTATAAAACAAATAAGGCGATTACATGTGTATTGAAGTTGACCTACCAATAACGTACTTTTCTTTGAAAGAAGAATACTGTTGTCCTGACTCTTTATTTGTGTCTTATTTACCGTATGAAAACATGAACCATTGACAAGTACTTCACATGCTCTCACTCAACCACTACTGCATATCTGAACACAAACAATGTCTGTTCTCCAAAATGTAATGAAATAATATTTCTGCAGGCACGTCTAATGGTGTCTAGACATTCATTTTCAAGACGAACAGGGCCCGGTTCCCCGATAACGCTCACTCTTAGCGCGCTAAGAAGACCGTTTGAGATTGAGATGACCGATCAAAGCTGGATTTATGTTCACAGAACCGCGATCCACGCGCAAATCCCAATGCAAAGCTTCATGAGATAGGATGCAAGTGGCAAAACTAAACATCAATCAAAGCTCAACTTCAGAAAGGGGATATTTACAGGTAAAGATAAAGAGACTGAGAGAAGAAGAATGAGAGAAGGAGATGGAGATAAGAGAGGAGAGGAGAGGAAAGCAGGTAATGCAATAGCCTATTGCATACAATGCCCAGAATGAGAATAACTTTATTGGAATGGATTCATATTTAACACAAATATACATAGCCTAAGTTCTTTGACAATTACAGTGGAAAAATAATATGCCACCGAAGCCCCTAGCAAGAGCACTTTTGGGACCTCTGTATTTATAAAACCCTGTGTACGGCTTTTGCACTGAATAGAAAATTATATTTTTTACAATGAATTACAAGGCTGAAGAGTACACTATTGCACACTTATATACTGAGGTTTTAATTACATTATTTTACAGTAACATTGGGGAACTAAAGTGGGCATGTGGGTAAAATGAGTCCCACTACAGCCCTGAAACCTTTCACTCAAAGTGCAAACCTACGCATCAAATCTCCAAAACCATAAGCTATTTCTCAGCCTTTGACTCAGTTTTCAATTGCATAAAATACTTTTTCAAAACACTACACACAATTCTCTGCCTAAAACACAAAACATCTAGCAGGAATTGAATGCTTTCCATTTCCAAACACACCAATCAGAATGCTACACTTATTCAACAGGTCACACACTCCTCATATGTGCAACACTAATTGCTTTACTGGTCAATTACCAATCACTGCTTTTTTGTAGTATAAGCGTATAATAGGTCAAAGGTCAGATTGCCTGTTTTGAACAATGGATGTCAACAATGGACAGAGATCCCCCCACACTAAATTGTGTCCTTTACTGTATTATAAAGAATATACTTTTGGTTTACATACGTTTCTGGTTTTTGATACTGTACACAACAGTAATGTTTGGCCTAATAAATATTTTCTGTTTCTACATTGCATTGGTGATTACAGTGTACTTGTTACCCCTCTCAGGAAATTGCTTTCACTGTAGAACATTGTATTGAAATGTAGATATAAGTGTATGGAAGACCAAAGAGCTTTATATTTAGAAAAAAACAATGTTTATCAAATAATGCACTATAATGAAATAAGTGTTTGCCATTTTAATGCATATGCTTCATTCTGACATGTGTTTATGGTATTTTTAATGGAGTTAAATTTTTCATGGAGATGTGAGGCATTTTGCATGTTATGTGTGAAGTTTTGGAAATTTGAAAAGTTTTGAAAAAAGGTCACATAGTTTTGAAAATGTGTGTAAGTTTCTAAAGACTGCTGCACAGTGGCGTCTTGAGCTCAAACAACACTAAGAGAGAGCTTACGAGTGGTCCAGAACAACCTTACGAAAGTGTGACTTACAGAAGGTATACTTAGCGTACGAACGTGTTGGGAACCGTGCCATAAGGTTAATTACAGGCCAATCTCGAACCTGCCTTTTCTGTCAAAGATACTGGAAAAAGCAGTATCCTCACAACTGTGTTCCTTTCTTGAAAGAAATGATATCTGCGAGGACTTTCAATCAGGATTTAGACCACATCATAGTACCGAGACAGCTCTCATTAGAGTCACAAATGATCTGCTCTTATCGTCTGATCGTGGTTGTATCTCTCTATTAGTGTTACTCGATCTTAGTGCTGCATTTGACACAATTGACCACAACATTCTTTTAAGTAAACTAGAAAACGTCTCGGTTACGGATGTAACCCTCGTTCCCTGAGTAGGGAACGGAGACGTTACGTCAGAAGTGAAGGAGAATGGGGGTTTCGCATAGAAAGCCAATCCTCTTCGAGTATTTAACAACGAGCCAATGGCATGAAAATGCCTTGGGGCTGCAGAATTTGCATAGCGTATCTCCGCCCCACGCAGTGGGTATAAAAGGAGGAAGTGAACGCAACCGCAGTATGTCTTCGCTGGGGAGCCAAGGCTGAATTCCGGCGTCTACCCAGCGATACAGCTGAAGTGGCAGGGAGACGTAGCGTCTCCGTTCCCTACTCAGGGAACGAGGGTTACATCCGTAACCGAGACGTTCCCTTTCGTAGTCACTTTGAGTTACGTAAGAAGTGACGGAGAATGGGGGTCAGTGCCATCACGCCATCTTCAAGCTGTCTTCCAGTGCCCAGCGAAAGTCTGGACCCCTGAACCTTTTTTTTTTTTTTTTTTTAACAGGGATCCCACTTTGACACAGGATTACCAAGGTACACTGGGAAACATATCCCGGGAGGGACATGCTACCAGATGCCTACCGAAGGAGGACTTACAAATTCGCATATGGCCGCATAGGAACGCATATGGAGATCACTGGAGCACCAACCGCAGGTGGCTACTAGAATTTAACTCCAGGGGTGGCAGATGGCTTGCCAAGGGAAGACACATGCTCAGAGAGGCTTACAGTGGATAATACACATGAGACAGTTACCATAGGGAACCGTGCACATGGAGGCACCTAGCCGGCATCCAGAGCAACAGCAGTGGTGCCCGCATCGTCGGTGCTGGAGGACTCAAGGCTTCAACGGAAGAACTGAGGAAATATCGCACTTATCCAATCCGAGGAGTGGAATGGTGAGCAAGCGAAGACACCTAAGCAGGTCCAGTACTGGCGGAAGCGAGTACGTGAGAGGATACCGGCTCTATTCGCAGATTATAGAATCTCGCGAAGGTGTTTGGTGTCGCCCAGCCTGCAGCTCTGAAAATGTCTGTTAGCGAGGCGCCGTACGCTAGAGCCCAAGAGGAGGCCACACTCCGAGTGGAATGGGCCGTCACACCAAGGGGGCACGGACGGCCTTGCTGCTGGTAAGACAAAGCAATGGCGTCCACTATCCAGTGAGACAGCCGTTGCTTTGAGAGAGCCCTTCCCTTCTGGCTCCCCCCATGACATACAAAGAGCTGGTCTGAGGTCCTGAAACACCACGTTCTGTCAACGTAGGTGCGGAGAGCACGTACCGGACAGAGCAGTGCCAAGGCTGGGTCTGCCTCCTCCAGGGGCAGCGCTTGCAGGTTCACCACCTGGTCCCGGAAGGGAGTGGTGGGAACCTTGGGCACGTATCCGGGCAGGTCTTAGGATCACGTGAGAGTAAGCCGGCCCGAACTCCAGGCACGCTTCGTCAACGGATAATGTGTGCAGGTCCCCCACCCTCTTGATGGAGGCCAGTGCAACCAGGAGTGCTGTCTTCATGGACAGAAACTTTAACTCTACCGATTGCAAAGGCTCAAAGGGAGGCCTCTGCAGAGCACTTAGAACTACTGAGAGGTCCCAAGAGGGTACGAGGGGAGGACGAGGCGGATGTAGCCTCCTCGCTCCCCTCAGGAACCTGATGACCAGGTCGTGCTTCCCTAAGGACTTACCTTCTACTGCTTCATGAGAGGCGGCAATGGCCGCGACATAAACCTTAAGGGTGGAGGGCGACAGCCTGCGCTCCAACCCTTCTTGCAGGAAGGAAAGCACGACACCGATCGAACATCTCCGGGGGTATTCTCCGCGAGAAGAGCACCAGCTGACGAAGAGGTTCCACTTCAACGCGTAAAGGTGTCTCGTGGACGACGCTCTAGCGGAAGTGATGGTTGCCGCCACCGCAGGTGGCAGCGAACTCAAACCTGCCTCGTCCCATCCAGGAGCCACAAGTGCAGCCTCCAAAGATCGGGACGAGGGTGCCACAGAGTGCCCCGTCTCTGAGTGAGTAGATCTTGTCTCAGAGGAATAGGCCAAGGAGGTGCTGTCGCGAGGAGCATGAGTTCGGAGAACCACGTCTTGGTGGGCCAATAGGGGGCTACCAGCAAGACCTGCTCCTCGTCCTCCTTGATCTTGCACAACACCCGTGCAAGAAGGCTCACTGGGGGAAACGCATACTTGCGTGGGCCCCGCGGCCAGCTCTGCGGCAGTGCATCTGTGCCGAGCGTACCCTCGGTCAGGGAATAAAACTGGGCGCAGTGGGATGAGTCCCGGGAGGCAAACAGATCTATCTGTGCCTCCCCGAACTGGTCCCAAATCAGCTGGACCGTCTGGGGATGGAGTCGCCATTCGGCGGAGATAGGGCGGACCCGTGACAGCTCGTCGGCTGCCAGGTTCCGGTCTCCTGGAATGTATACTGCACGAAGGGACCTCAAGTGCTTCTGACTCCATAGCAAGAGGTGGCGGGCGAGCTGCGACAACCGGCGTGAGCGTAGACCCCCCTGGTGGTTGATGTACGCTACTGCAGTGGTGTTGTCTGAACGGACAAGTACATGTTGACCCCTGAGCAGCGCTCGAAAGCGGTGCAGGGCCAGGCGTACTGCCAGCAGCTCGAGGCAATTGATGTGCATGAGGCGCTGGGGTCCTGTCCAGGAACCCGCGGCTGCATGCCCATTGCACATGGCACCCCAACCCGTGGTAGATGCATCCGTGGAGACAACGAGATGCCTGGAAACTCGCTGAAGAGGGACACAGGCCAGTAAAAAGCTGGTTCGACCACGGGAAGAAGGTTCGGCGGCACGCTGGAGTCACTGGAACTCGGAGCGAGCCGCAAAGCCATTCCCACCTCGGGACTCGATCGCGAAGCCACAGCTGAAGCGGTCTCATATGAAGCAAACCGAGCGGCGTTGCCGCGGATGCCATATGCCCCAGGAGCCTCTGAAACAGTTTCAGTGGAACCGCACTCTTGCCCTCGAACTGTCGAAGACAAGTCAGCAGTGAGTGCGCGCTCGCTCGTGAGCTGCGCGGACATGGCGACCGAGTCTATCTCCATGCCGAGAAAAGAGATCCTCTGCACGGGGCAAAGTTTGCTCTTTTCCCGGTTGACCCGAAGGCCCAGACTCTGGCCAAGCACCAGGTCTCTGTGTTCGCAAACCTGTTCTCGAGAGTGTGCCAGTATCAGCCAGTCGTCGAGATAGTTCAGGATGCGAACCCCGTGTTCGCGAAGGGGAACAAGGGCTGCCTCGGCGATCTTCGTGAAGACGCGAGGGGACAGAGCTAACCTGAATGGGAGAACCATGTACTGATATGCCTGACCCTCGAAAGCAAACCGAAGAAACGGTCTGTGTCGAGGCAAAATGGAGACATGAAAGTACGCGTCCTTCAGGTCGATCGCTGCAAACCAATCCTGAAGTCGAACGCATTCGAAAATGCGTTTGGCTGTGAGCATTTTGAACGGTAGTCGATGGAGAGTACGGCTCAAAATGCGCAGATCCAGGATCGGTCGTAACCCACTGGCCTTCTTGGGGACAATGAAGTAGGGGCTGAAAAACCCGGACCTCATCTCGGCTGGAGGGACCGTCTCGATTGCACCCTTCGCCAGCAGGGTCGCAATCTCCGCTCTCATGACCGGGGCATTGCCACCGACCATCGTGGAGCGAACTCCCCTGAAACAGGGAGGAGACCGTGCGAACTGAATCGCGTAGCCGAATCTGATCGTTCTGATGACCCAGCAGGACAGCCCGGGAAGCTCTAGCCAAGCTTCCAGGAAGTGTACCAGCGGGGTCATACGAACCACAGACGTCCAACCGGAGGGGCAGCGAGGCGGGTCGACTGGCATGCGCGCAGGAGTTACCCCGCCCGGATGCACAGTGGAAGCCCGCTCCCCGACAGAAGAGACCAGGGAAGGACCAGCGTTCCACTGGGGTCTGTTCTGCCGGGGGTCTGGCGATAGAGGGGGAGGGGAGTGGCATAGTCGAGGGACGACACACGCTCCCTTCCGCACCCTCAGAGACAGAGAGGAATGAGTGGGCTGACGCACTGGGACGTCGAGCGCACCCATTCCTGTCTGTGTGCTCAGTGATGATGTCAAGTCTTTCTTTAACCAACTCAGGGTACTGCCCACCCGTGGGTGAGCAGCGGGGAGCTGAGAACAAAAGATTCTCCCCCGGCCCTCCACCGGGGGAAGGAGGGGGCCTGCTACCGCCTCCTGGGAAAAACTCGGCTTCATCACTGAGCAGCCTGTCTCAGGAATGTCGCTTGGCCTGGCGTTTAGAGGGGCGTGCGGCCTGAGGGGGCTGTGACGCCTGCCTGCGGCCTCCTCTGCGCCACGACCCGGATGAAGGCTGCTGCTGGGGCCGCGTGGGAGGGAGGGAGGGGAGCTGCAGGGGGGCGTCCTCGGCGGCGAGCAGGGGGAGGCGTCTGCACCGACGGCTGGGTGGAGGCAGCAGCTGGCCGTCGGGGCAGAATATGTTTGATCGCCTCCGTCTGCTTCTGGGCAGTCGAGAACTGCTGGGCGAAGTCCTCGACTGCACCGCCGAAAAGCCAATAGCAAAGGGAGAGCGGGGCGTCGAGCAGACGAGTCCGCTTGGCATCCCGTGTGTCTG
This sequence comes from Pimephales promelas, assembly GCF_016745375.1. The sequence goes on from NW_024121765.1 coordinate 18,654,356, forward strand.
CCAGGTTGAGCCAGAGATGGCGCTCCTGGACCACGCTAGTGGCCATCACCTGACCAACGGAGCGAGCGGCCACCTTCGTTGCCCGGAGAGCAAGGTCTGTGGCGGCTCGCAGTTCGTTAAATGCCGTTTGGTCAGTCCCCCCCTCGTGCATATCTCTGAGCAGTTTGGCTTGGAAAACCTGCAAAGTGCTCATCGCATGCAGGGCGGAGGCCGCCTGTCCCGCCACTCTATAGGAACGCGCCGCCATAGCAGACGAGAACCTACAGGCTTTGGATGGGTGCTTAGGAGGACCACGGGAGGAGGCGCTCTGTGGACACAGCTGCATCGCAACAGAGCGCTCCACCGGGGGCATCCCAGTGTACCCACGGGCGGCCCCACCATCGAGGGGAGGAAAGGCGGGGGAGGCTAGAGCGCGCTCTCGGGAGGACAAAGGGGCCCTCCAAGTGCGCGTCAGCTCCGCATGCAGCTTGGGGAAAAAAAGTATTGGGGTCGGCTGTGGCCTTGCGGCGGCAGCCTTGCCCAAAAACCAATTATCCATCCGTGAGAGATCGGGGCAGGGTGGAGGGTTCCACTCTAACCCGATACTCACGGCGGCCCGAGATAGCATGGCCGTTAACTCGGGATCAGACACTGGCAACGCTGGCACTCCCGAGGGAGGCAACGCAGCCGCATCCTCATCTCCCTAGGAATCAAGCCCGCCTTGTGATGCTGCGATTGACATCGCATCATCCTCTGGAGCGCCGAACGAAACAGACGGTACCTGCGAAGAGGCAGACGGCTGATTCGAACTGGCGCTCGCTGGCTCTAACACTGGAGCGGGGGGTGTGGCCCGAGGAACTATCGTCGGGGCTTTGTTCCACACCGTCACCGTCAGATCATCCTGCCCGCGAGTCGAAGAGCTTCTCGTGGAAGAAGCAGATCGAGTAGCGGGGACGGGGACTCTCACTTTAGTCAGATCATTGAGTCTAGATCTCAGTGTAGAGATGGTCATGTTCCCACAGAAGGAACATGAGTCATCCACGAACGCTGCTGCTGCATGCTGAATGCCCAGGCAAACAGAGCAGCGATCGTGACCATCAGAAGACGACATGAATCGACCGCACCCAGAAGAACATGGGCGAGACATCTTTAAAAAGACGTGCCACGTGCAGCTCTTTCAATGAGAGGAGGAAATTCACTCTTTCAGCGCTGAGGCGACCAGGGAGAAGCGCAAAGTCTGGCAGACCACTGCTCAGATCGCAGGCGATGCAGAATCTCGCTGGGTACCGCCATCACACCAACACTGAAGAGGACGCTCGTCTCGAAGAGTCTTGAATCAGTGAGAATGGCTTTAGGAGTGAAGAGGTCTCTTGGCTCCGAAGCGAAAACATACTGCGGTTGCGTTCACTTCCTCCTTTTATACCCACTGCGTGGGGCGGAGATACGCTATGCAAATTCCGCAGCCCCAAGGCATTTTCATGCCATTGGCTCGTTGTTAAATACTCGAAGAGGATTGGCTTTCTTTGCGAAACCCCCATTCTCCGTCACTTCTGACGTAACTCGAAGTGACTACGAAAGGGAACTATGTTGGCATTTGTGGAACTGCATTAGCATGGTTTAAATCATACTTATCTGACCGTTATCAGTTTGTAGCAGTAAATGAAGAGATGTCTTATCGATCACAATTTCAGTATGGCGTACCACAAGGCTCAGTACTAGGACCGCTGCTATTAACTCTGTACATGCTACCAAAAACTTAAACGCATTCTCATCCCAAAGCGCCATATACAACGCTTTTGCAAAAGCGTAAATATCCAACGCACATGGCACCCTTTAACGTCTAATGAGACGCTTCGGTTATGGTTAAGTTTAGGTATGGTGTAGGGTAAGGGTTAGACCACTAGGGGGCGCCTTCTGCCCAAATATATCTGCGTCTCATTTGACGTTAAAGGGTGCCATGTGCGTTGGATATTTATGCTTTTGCAAAAGCGTCCTATATGGCGCTTTGGGATGAGAACGGGCTCAAAACTTCCTCACGTAACAGCCTAGAATACTCCCTAACACTTGATGACTGCTCTGTTAAGTCTTCGTCGTCGGTTAAGAACCTGGGTGTGCTCTTTGATACTACTCTCTCATTTGAAAGTCATGTGTCTAGTATCTGTAGAACTGCATTTTTCCATCTTAAAAATATATCTAAATTACGCCATATGCTCTCATTAGCAAATGCGGAACAATTAGTTAATGCGTTCATGACATCAAGGCTAAATTATTGTAATGCTCTACTGGGTGGTTGCCCTGCATGCTTAATAAACAAACTTCAGATAGTCCAAAACGCAGCCGCTCAAGTTCTTACCAGAGCTGAGGTGGAGGTGGAGTGAGGGAGGACAGAGGAGACGCCACAGGGAAGGAGGAGCCCGCTGAAGCCGAAGGGGTGGAGGAATCAAGCGTAGCAGACTGACCGCAAGTCCGTGGCGCAGGCAGAGTGACGACTGACCAAGGGGGAGCCGGCAGGACGAGGGAACCCGCTGTAGCCAATGCTTCGAGGGTCTCGGGTGGAGGCTCAGGTGGGAGGAGCCAAGACGGAGCCGGCAGGTCGACTGGCCGAGATGGAGTGCCGAGGACCGAGGCTGGAGGCGAAGCCGTGGGATCCTCGAACACAGGCGCTGCAGATGGTGGGCTGACCTGCCGCTCGACGTCGGGGACTCCCCACGGAGATGGTGCAGGGCTGCGCACATCCAGCAGCGGCGAGGCTGGAGGACTGACTGGGAACGGTGATGGGATGGAGTGAATCAGACAGACGGCAGGACAGAAGTCATCACAGGCTGGTTGAAAATATGAAATAGATGCCGATGACGGGTGGGATAGGGCGGGAACGATATCCAGTGTCCTGGGTTTCATCAGCCAGTCCTCCAGTTCCAGGAAATTAGTCCCCTCGTCCGCAGATGTAGTGGGCTCACACCCCTGGTCAGACTCCTGTTGGAGCTCCTCCTCCGGGGCGAGGGTCAACTGTCCTCTTCGTCTCGGGCACTGGTTGACGCGTCGCGGCGGGTGGTAGCTCTCCGTCTGCGGGGGGCACGCACGAGATCTCCGCGGTCAAGGGTGGTAATTCCGGCTCTGGGTCTGGCAGTGTTCTGGATCGGGCTTCGACGCTCTCCAGACACCGGGAAACAGCCTCCTTCCAGTCCAGGTTAGAGGTGTCTGGGAGGTCGAAGTGCTGGTGGTAGGTGGCCCCGATCCAGAACAGGGTCTTCAGGGTTTCATCATCGAGGGGGCTGGAGAGTGCAAGGGGAACAAAGTCTCTGGAAAACGAAACAAAATCTGATGATAATTCAGCGAGATTGATGAAATTGATGTTCATCTTGAATTTTGGTCCGGTATTCTGTCACGGGCTGGTCAAGGAGGATGACGAGGAGGGTAGAATTAACACTGATATTTTAATAAATGAAACTCGGAAACAGGCAGACAGGATGACAGCAGGTAACACACAAACAATACCGGACCAGGGAGTGAAGACAGGCAGGAACTTAAATACACAGTGACGGTGATAAACAAATGACAATCAGCTGTGCGGGAGGTGGTTAGTGTCCATGGAAACAGATGAGGGCGGAGAACTCAGACGAGGGGAACACGTGATGAATCAAAACACAGACAGTCCATGGGTGGTGACAACAATATTATTGATCTGTATTGTATTACTTTCATGTTATCACTGTGAAGCTGCTTTGATACAATCTGTATTGTAAAAAGCACTATATAAATAAATGTGACTTGACTAATATTTTGTTCCAATACTATTAGGAAAACATGAGGTCCAAGGATTTCATACTATTTCCAGCTTGGAGCAGACAGCTGGATGAAGTGGATCATTATCTGCTCTGTATTGACTTTTTTTTTTCTATAATCTTTCTAGCTGTAACATTTTAAATTCAAAAGGTATGGTTAAGTGCATTCTATTTTCATGGATATTAACAAAATGCCCATTGCAAGTTATGTTGGTAGCTAAAAGGGAGATACTTTTCTTCAATTCTCTTCACCCTGGTGGTTTTGGAGATGACAGTTACATAACCACATTTAGGTTGAGACAAAAGATAATTAATTTACTAGCCTTGTTCCAGGCATGTTATTTAGTTACAATTTTCAAAGGGAGCCTCGTTCTCAGGCTTCGTTCACATAAAAGCCTCGTTCTCAGACTTCAAGTTCACATAAGATCCTCATTCTCAGGCTCATTTAAAGTTCATTTGAAAGCCTTGTTATCAGCATACATTATATAATTACATATTATTACACTGATAAATTACTTACATATTATGCATTTTGTGTTTTCTTTGGAATTCCAGGCACGTTGCATGCTCCATTGACCCAGGATCCTGGACTGAAAAAACAGGAAGAGACCTTGGGGTATGTTTTAAAGGATGGAATTGTGTAAAGCTAATTTAAGTATGCATGTAGAAATGTTTAAACAAGCTAACAGTTGTTTGACTGAAAAAACAGGAAGAGACCTTGGGGTATGTTTTAAAGGATGGAATTGTGTAAAGCTAATTTAAGTATGCATGTAGAAATGTTTAAACAAGCTAACAGTTGTTTTTAAAATGACTTTAGGTAGACTTTCCCTTTTACAGGTTTCTCTTCAACAGTGTTCAGAGAATTCATGTGCTGTTTACATGTTGATGTTCAAAATAATTAATTTGTCAGAGCTTTTAGATAATAAAAACAAAGTCTTACAGTGTTATTTGTATTTCACAGTATGCTCTCAGTACCTGTACTTCCTGTCCATTAATATTCACAGAGGTAAGCTGAATTTTCACACAAGTGTCCCATCAAACTCATATGTATCAAATATGTATTTTTTATTTTTTGTGTGTGTTTTTAGGAGGAGGTGCCATTGATTCACCAGTGGTGGGGCATTCTGTCACGATAACCACACGGGAACCAGAGAATCCAAAAGCAGTAGTTTAATAAAAGGGCAATCCAAACTCATAGTCATCCAGGCAGAGGTCAAAATCCAAAACAATCCAAACACAAGTACAAGCACAAAAACAGGATAAAAGACGAGGAAGTGAACCAATTCAAGCAGTTTTGCCAACTTGTGGGATCAAGGCTTTGAACAGAATTGACTCAAAAAAGTGATTTCATTTGTAAATGGGGCATCGCTCATGCACCAGATAAAAAGAGACAGCACCGGTTGGAATAACTATATATTTGTTAACATGCATTGTATTGAACTAAAGAAACGAGAGTAAAGTCACCAAGCTGTGTGTATGTGTCAAAATCAGAAGTGACCAGTGATTTCTGTTATAAGAGCACAACATTAATTTCAATATAAATATAATGCTATAATCAACACTTTTCACGATAAGTTCATCTGTAAAAATGTGCTAAAAGTTTTCGAAAGTTTCACATGCACTTAGCTATCTCATATACAAAGATGTTATAGCCAATCATATGTCAGCGATTTAATCATACCTTGAATCCCATTCTCCATACTATTCATCCTAACTAGTGTGTACCAAAGCATAGTATGTTGAAAAGAGTTGGAATGGAACCTGGAATGGTCTACTATTTCCAGTAGATTTTTGAAGTGTGGATCCGTGCACACTCTCAGGGTGCTTTCACACCTGGATCAATTTGTTTTGTTCCGGAACAGATCCGAAACAGAATACTTTGTTCTGAATCAATTTAATACGTCACTCTGTTCGCACCACACTGTTGTAAAGCGTTCCAAATTGCGCAACCTTCCTGGGCTTTCCTTACGCCATTACGTCAGAACCTCAAGCGTGCAGGTCACGCGTTCCATTGTGGGACATCGCCATGACAACAGTAGCCTAACACAAACTGAATCGCGGATTGACTTGGTACTACGAAGAAGTGAAATGCCTCATATATTTGGTCGGAAGAATACATCTCCTGGATGTTGGACACTACACACAAGAACACCGAAGTGTACAAGAAGATAAGCTATAAAATGAAAGAGAGGGGTTATGAACGGTCCGTCGAGCAGTGCCGCGCAAAGGCGAAAAAACTCTGACAGCAGTACATAAAGGTACGAGACCACCTTGGCAAAAGTGGAGGTACAAGTGATAAGAAAGTTGATTTGTTCCGGTTCGTGGGTCGATTGTGTTCTCACTACAAACGAACCGCTCCAGGGTTCGTATAGAATCGAGCCGAGACCACCCGCTCGGTTGTATTGTGGTGTGTTCACATATGACCAAACGAACCAGGCCAAAAGGGAAACGCCCCTTTGTTTCGGAACCACGTCTCAATCGATCGATCCAGGTGTGAAAGCACCGTAAGGGTTAATGTTGCCCACAACCCATTGTGCTTTGGAGGAAATACCTTTTAAATAACGACAAAACGAATATGTGCGACTGACAGTGAAATGTTTAGATAAAGGTTTGAGTGACTAATCTAAACTAAGTTTAACCTGGTAAAAAAAAAATTATATTTAATTATTTAGTTATATTTAATCTATAACAATGTCAATGTGTAATGCAATAACAAAATCAACTTTCATAAAGATCCTTTTGGCCATTAACTTTTAAATGAATCACTATGCATCAATAAGAGGAGAGTGCTCCACATGAAAGAAGCATGACTGCAGATCAACAAGCTATTCCATTTATCTCTGATTCGGTAGGAAATGAAATGAAATGAAATGTGTGGAGGATTTTAACTGTGACAAGATGATTGACAGGTCAGTTTACGTGACAGGATGCATGTAATTAAGTGTAGATTGAAAATAATACAAGATATTTGAAATTAATAAAGACATTTGCTTTGCTGTCTTACTAAATTCCGAGATCGGAGCCCTCGATCCCCTTGGACAGCACGCCAAATACATGTATTTTTTTGTTGTTTGTTTGTTTACCTATTCATCATTTGTAAATGTTGTGAAAACAACTGCCACAGGAAATCGGACAATATTTATTTAAGTCAAGTCAAGTCAAGTCACATTTATTTATATAGCGCTTTTCACAATACAGATTGTATCAAAGCAGCTTCACAGTGATAACATGAAAGTAGTACAACACAGATCAATAATATTGTTAAATATTAAATACTAAATAACCCCGACTAAGCAAGCCAAAAGCAAGGCGATTTATTAAAGATTTATTGTATATTAAAACCTATAAATCAAAACATGTATTGCATTTATGAAGAAAAAGTTCAGCACCCAAGCTTCATCACTATTGCCTCAATGATATACAGTGTCTTTGGCGGATTGCTCCAACAGGTTGCCAGCAACAGCCATTAGGATTGTTTGTGATTTTGACTAGAGAGTGGCCTACTCTTGACTACTCCTAAGGTCTCACAGATTTAGGAGCTAGTTTTTGCACTAAAATGTTTTGTGAGATAGGTGAGAGCGGGGCACAACCTAACGCATTTTGGTTTTGGCTCAATTAATTAAAAAATAATTAGGTTAGATTAATACTTTTTTTTACACAAGCAACATACACATCTCTGCTACAGATGGCCACTTAAAGTTTTTTTCTAGGACCTACCATTTTCGTACAGTTGCACTGAAAGTGACAGAAGTGCAAATGTTACAACTTACCCCATATGCGGGGTTTAATGTAACAGACAGAGGGGTTAGTTGTAACACTTGTGTGCAACACACATAATTCAGTACTATTTTATTTGTATAGTTTGATATAGTTTGTGCATCGTATAGACAGATATCCATACATCCATCCCTCATCCAATCATTCTTCTATTATGGATCAATATCATGGATAGAGGCATAGAAAAGGGCTGCATAGTTTTGCAATAAATAATAATAAATAAAATTATAAACTTTGTAATTGCAATTAAATTAGATTTGTGTGTGGCAGCTGCATGTACAATTATTATTATTAATAACAATAATAACAGTAATAATAATACAAATGAGCTTAAAATAAAAATTGAAAGGGTTTATTGCATTAAAGGGGGGGGGGTGACTGCTTTTTTTCTTTGCATGATTGTGTTTATGGGGTCCAATATAACATGTATTCATGGTTTTTCTTTTTTAAAAAGTCTTATTTTTCATAAACTTCACCTTTATTGTAAGCCGCGCTCTCCTCTGTCCCCTGAACGAGTGGTTGACTTCCTGATTCTTTGAAACCACTCCCTCAGAAACACCCAATGGGCTCAGATTGGTTCGTTTGGGCCGGTGTGTTGTGATTGGCTAAACTGTCGCTCACGTTGTCCGGAAGGTTAACGCCCATTACCTTTATGGGCGAAACGGGCATGCCAAAGGTGGATACCATAGACAGTGGATACACGTAAATACTAGCTGCGTTTCCACTGCCGGGCTAGGGCTGGGCCAGAGCTAACAGCGAGCCGGGCCGAGCTAGTGGCCTCGGGCCTCAAGCACCGGGCTTGCGTTTCCACTGCCGGGCCAGTAGCCCCACAGCGCTGCCCCAGACCCCACCCCTAACACGCCTTTCAGGATCAAACGTCATAAAACCCAACCCATTTCAGCGGGTATTATGAATTAATTTATTTTTTAAATTAGGAAGATAGCATGTATATTAACTCAACTGCCGTAGTGGCTTCAATAGTGTCACGAGACCAGTAAAGGCGATTCTCCATTTCAAGCAGCGATTTTTTGCGCGATATAACAAGTAGGGCTGCGGGCACGTTTTCAAGTTATTCATTAATCGTTAACCGAGGCCCATCGGTTAATACTCGGTGCATAGTGTGCGCGCCGCAACCATACAGATTTTTTAACACCTTTAATAACTGATTGGACCCCATTTGAAACGAAATTAATTTATAGAAATAAAACGCAGCAAGTACGGAGCAGTTAAAGCCCCATTTCCATCACCCTTCAAACTGAAATTGCCAATTGAAAATAAGCAAAACGTCCATTTCACAAAAACTCCGTGTCTGCAAATAATAATAATAATAATAATAACCATCATCATCATCATTATTGTAACATTTTATTAGGCTGCATATGTAGAAGACGCCTTTATCCAAAAAAGGAACAGAGCACAAATAAACACAATATTTTTGACAAATATCAGCGCATATCCAGTGTGTGTGGAGCACGCACTGATGGCTGCGAGACGCCCATGTGAACAGTTTCATTGCATTTCTTTCAGTGGAAACAACTTAAAATACTCTTTAATTTCTGGTCATACAGAAAATAATAATACATTATTCGCAAATAAATTTATTTATAACAAGAAAGCGTTGTGCTTTAACAATTAATCAAGGCGCGCTTCATGATCTCCGTGAACTGAAGCGCGAGACCTGAAACAGCCACCGCATTCGAATTTGTTCGTTTTAAATTGGACATTTAAAGCTTTAGTCTACAGGGGTTATATCCTTTGTAGATTAAAGCTTTAAATGTCCAATTTAAAACGAACAAATTCGAATCGAAAGCCAATATCTTCTATGTTTATGTGGCTTAATTTCTCTCTAAATGTGCATCCGGAGATGGAGATATGTTTTTAGCCGAAAATCATTTAGAAAACAATAGTTTATTAATAAACAATTAATGCCTCGTTATTTTATATTATTTTATTATCAGACACATTTATTATAGCCTATAAATCACCCATAAATCCCCTTTCTGTAGGCTGTGGTTACGGCTCTTCTCATTCAGCACTGCGGGGAAAATATCATTTCCAGGTTCTAATTTGGCCTCAGAAAACCAGTAAAATATTTTTTTTCATATTAATTTGTCAAATATTTTAAATGTTTAAGGGGCAAAAAAATCAAACAAATATCTGAAAATTCGTCGATATGTAGCTATATATAGCCTATATATTGTTGCGCAGCATTTGGCATAGGCCTACTAACAGTTCAAATTAAAATGTTATGCAATTTTAAACGGTTAATCAGTTAAACATGGACACCCCTATGTGCATCTTGCTTCAGATCATAACGTTCCATAACACCGATAAACTCCGCCTTTTACCTTGAGCACGCCTCTAGCCCGAGCTGGCCCCCTCTGGCCCAAGGTATTCGACGGGCCAGAAATCCTGGCCGTTGGCCCTGAGGAAGCCCCGATCAAGCCCCGGAAGTGACAGTGGAAACGCGACTGGCCCTGGCACGCACTAGCACGGCCCGGCCCTGGCCCGGCAGTGGAAACGCGGCTAATGATGTCGAGACTGCAGTATCAGTGAGGCAGAATCAGACCGAGAAAGCTGCGATGAAAAGAGTCAAACAGAACCTCACCACACACAGCTCTTACTAAACATTTCTGAATGATAATTTGCTACATTTTTTAACCATATACACGTTTGTTTTACACAATAGCATCTGACTGGCAACGATAGCAACTGACTGGCTACTAATGTTAAACACAAACAGCGTTGGCAAGTTTAAGTTTTGATCAAATCGAAATTAACATCATAAAGCATATATACATGAAAAATACATTTACAACATTAGTACTTATACAAAATTCAGGTCCATAATGTTTGTACGCGTTTGTCGTAGACACAAAATACTAGCATAACTAGTAGCCTAGTGGCTATAAAGCCAGCGCTGGCATATGAAAAAATAAAAATAAAACACAAGGCTATGTCTGGAATTATACATGCAAATACATTTAAAATGATTAGGTCTTAGCCTACTTATGGCTCGTTTTCACTGAGGGGTACGGTACGGTACAGTACAGTACGGGTCGGGTCGGGTACACCATGATCAGGCTTGCGTTTCCACCGCCAACAGTACCCTTACTTGATAGGTGTGGTATGCTGGAAAGAAGCGATCGATGTCATTTTCGCGCGAAGAAAGCGCAAAGTAAACAACAATGGATGACAGACAGCAGATCTTGTTCTTGCTTCTCGGCATGTTTGTCACTAGAAACAAGCGCTGGCATTAGGCGTTTCCAAGAAGCCAACGCAAATTCCGACTCAGGAGAATGATCCCGAGGACGCGAGTAAAGTAATTCTGCTAATGGAACAGTTCTTGAACGCACTCAGCTCGCTCTGGCTCTGCGACTCCGGTTATCTCTGTATGTTCATTTTAGGCAACAATAAAATGAAATATGTTATAAAACACCACTCTGCTTCTTTTCGATTTCATTTCAATACATTTTAAACATTCTAAAGCACATAAATGTGGTTCAGGCAACGCATAGCCTATTGATTATCACTGCATGTATGTAACGTTATATTTATAACAAAACTAAATATAAAACAACCCTGCCTCTTTTCGTTTAAATTTAAAAATATTAAACATATTCCAGGCAATATGTAATGTAATGTATTGCATATCGCATTGGTACAAATGTTGCAATAAACAACATTACAGATGATCTTGTAATAAAATAAATGACAAAACTATCTCTTTTTGTTGAATTTCAGTTTTATCAATAATAGCCATTATAAAAATATAAGTAAAAGGTACAAAATACAGTAAAGCTTAAATAACATCAAGAAACAATTCAATCAGTCAAATATAGCCTACAAATTCAGCGCTCAAAGATATGAAACTTCACGTAGCCTTCTGCCAAAACTATTGGCCAGGGAACGAATTATAGATTCACGAGACCAAAGATCCCCTGTTAGGTTTATACAAGACGAACTATATCTCATCTTTAACCACTACAGAGACGTCCGAGTCAGCGGCAAACATCAGGATGACTAGCCGAGGAAAGGCTGTTCCCGGCGGGGGACACGAGCGCGAGCGTCCGGTGATCGCTTGGAATGGATCTCAGTCAAATTATCAAAAATCTATAAATAAACCACAGATTTGATCTTTAAAAAACTACTTTCTCGCCTGAAAAACTCTTAAAACTACATTTCGTGACACAATAACAGTAGAATTATATTTCAACTGTATGCTTCTAATGCCCTTGTAGCACGCGCGAGTGACGATACTCTGTCCACCAATCACCGTTCTGCAGTGAGTCTAGCTCCACCTTTTAGTACCCTTTCACTGTGCTAGGTACCCTAACGAAAGGGTACCCAAAAAGTGGTACGGTACGGTTCGGCTTTTTGGTACCATTCACAACTTTTGACAGTGGAAACGCAAATAATTGCGTACCAAACCGAACTGTACCGTACCGTACCACTCAGTGGAAACGAGCCATTACAGGTTGTGGCCCAACAACTACTGCCTCTGGTTTTAAAGTTGCAACTGCTTCATGTTTTAGTAACAGTTTCTTGTTGAATGCGGTGTTGAATTCGTGGAGATTCTGGAAGCTGTCTTCCGTAAAATGCGCAGCACAGAGAGCTAGATTACGATCGCCACTTTCAGGAATATAATCAAACATAAATTGTATCCATTGTTGAGGAAGTACAGCGTCCATGGGAAGCCCGAAACACAGAAGACCTGACAGCTGGGTGAACACAACTCACTCGACGTGCCGCAGAAATATGCGCATGCCCTTTCCTGCATATTCCGGAGGGAGGGGTTGATGCAAATGTATGGGTTAGTGACGTCTAAAACCCAGCTGTAGTCCCAATCGAGTCGTACTTGTAGCCAATTATACTTCCTGATTTTTAAAAGACGATATCTCTGCTTACACTAAACTTTCAGCGCTGCAACTTTGCAGATACTGTTCATGCACCAACAGCAACATTACACACTATTTAAAATCAAAAAAGTGAAATCGCAGTCAACCCCCCCTTTAATAACAGGCCATATTTTTAATAAATAAACAAGTTATCATTCATAGTACACTAAATTTTAAACATTTTAAATTCCAACATTGTTTGTGAAAGTCTAACAAAGTTAAATGTATACTCAAACCTGAAAAGTTGTGTGGCTCCGTTTTCATTTGATTATCATTGTACACTTAGCTTAAATTATGTAATACACAGCAGGGTTAGTTGTAACAGAGTGTTGCAACTAACCCCGCTGTGTATTACATATTTTAAGCCTAGCTAACAGTCGCTAGGAATTGCTGACATGTTTCAAAACGGTGCTATGTTTGAGCCAACAAGACAGTGATTAAGGCAATATAAAGTTAGATTTGGAAACGTATACACCCAACTCAGAAACAGAAAAAAAAAACCTATGATGAAAAAAAATTACTTTCATGATGTCAAAACACTCTTTGTCCAGTATCTTTACGAAATATAATCAAAACTTTCCGCAAATTCGCGGTAGACCGTCTTCTGGCAGCAAGAGAAAAATAGCGGAAAGACAACCTGCTTGATCCTGACGAACTATGTAAACGGTCCGTGTTACATTTAACCCCGCGTTTGGTTGTGCCCCGCGCTCCCCTAAGCTTTTCTGAGAGCAAAAAGAATGTAAATAGTTTTATTTTTAAAAACTGTTTAGTGTATAACGCTAGTAATGGGGACATTTAATAAGTAAAAAGAAATCGCTAGTTTATACCACTAACAAGGCTCAAAATAGCCCCACAGTATTTACTGTCAGTATTTACTCACCCTCATGTTGTTCCAACCCCGTAAGACCTTCGTTCATCTTCGGAACACAAATTAAGATATTTAAGATATTAAGATCGCTCCTGCATACTAGTCCATAGGCTTCTTGAGGGAATGACTCTTGCTGGCATCGAAAAGTCATTAAAGATATCGTTAAAATAGTCCAAGTGACTACAGTGGCTCAATTTTAACTTTATCAAACGACGAGAATACTTTTTGTGCGCAAAAACAAACAAAAATAACCACTTTATTTCAACTATTCACTTCCTTCTCCATGGGCCTGTAGTCAGTTAACGTAGTGTGATTGTGTAAAGCTACGTCACACGTAGGCTCACTATTGGCCGATGCTCCGGTCATGTGTGTGATGCGTGTGACGTACAATAACAGAAGCTTGCGCTATTAAACTAGTAACCTGACTCGCGTAGAGGGAGAAATAAACGATTAGTTGAAATAAAGTCGTTAATTTTTGTTGTTTTTTTGCGCTCGAAAGTGTTCTCGTCGTTTGATAAACGTAAGATTGAGCCCCTGTAGTCACTTGGACTATTTTAACGATGTCTTTAATGACTTTGTGGACAGCAAGTCATTCCCTCAAGAAGCCTATGTATGCAGGAGCGATCTTAATATTTTAAATATCTTAATTTGTGTTCCGAAGATGAACGAAGGTCTTACGGGGTTGGAACAACATGAGGGTGAGTAAATACTGACAGAATTTTCATTTTTGGGTGAACTAACCCTTTAACAATCTAGTAACTACCATTACCTAAAAAAACTCTGATTAACGAACTAGTAAGTAATGTAGTTGTTACGTCTGGTCAGGAACGAAACAGAGAGTGAATCCAATCGCAAGCTTTTATTAATAACACTAACCGATAATCCAGGGAACTCAGAACAGGACAGAGAAACAGACAGGAACCAAGTAACATTTAAACAACAACCGACAGGCAACAACTGAAACAAAGGGGTTTAAATAAACAGACAAACAAGCCAATCAAGATAACAAGGGGGCGTGGTTGATAAGAAACACCTGTGGACACTGAGCAACAACATGACAAAAGACAAGACACATGGCAGGACAACGCGTTCTCATCCCAAAGCGCCATATAGGACGCTTTTGCAAAAGCGTAAATATCCAACGCACATGGCACCCTTTAACGTCTAATGAGACGCTTCGGTTAGGGTTAAGTTTAGGTAAGGTGTAGGGTAAGGGTTAGACCACTAGGGGGCGCCTTCTGCCCAAATATATCTGCGTCCCATTTCACGTTAAAGGGTGCCATGTGCGTTGGATATTTACGCTTTTGCAAAAGCGTCCTATATGGCGCTTTGGGATGAGAACGGGCTCGGCAGGATCACATGACCAACAAGGAATCACGTGATGTATAAAACACAACAAAACACACACGTGACAGTAGTAAGTAGTGCACAGATGAAAGTGTTACTACATACTTCTGTGGGAATTACTAATTATTTGGATTCGTATTATAAAGTGAAGACCATGGGAACTAACTAGTAATGACTAAAGTGAAAAGTAAAAAAGTAAAGAACAAACATTAAAACAAACAAAACAAAAAAGACAAACAACAAACAAAAAAGTAAAGAAATTTTCTAAAAGTATACTTAAGTTCACCAAAAATCTCAAATGCTCGAAATGACTTTAGTGTTTGGTTGCACAAATCATGACTAGATCATGAAGTAACACTTGAGTCATTACTAGTTAGTTCCAATGATCTTCACTTTATAATACGGATCCAATTAGTAATTCCCACAGAAGTATCTAGTAACACTTTCATCTGTGCACTGTTACTTACTAATTCATAATCAGAGTTACTTTTTAGGTAATAATAGTTACTATTGTTAATAAACTTTTACAGTAGTTCTGTGGGAAGTATTAAAAAAATATTATTTATTGATTAGTTAATAGTGAATACCACTTTTATACCACATCTGTGCGCTATTACTTTGTACTTACTAGTTTGTTAATCAGAGTTTCTTGTTAGTTAATAATAGTTACTAGATTGTTAATACTGTGTTACTCATTGGTTCTTGTGTAGTTATTCATTAACAAAGGAACCGTATTCTAAAGTGTTACCAAGATATTTTATAAAGACAGTCCACTTCGTGGAGCCATCTTTGGAAAACAGTCTCGACTTGTCAAACCATGAACGACGTTGCTAAGTGAGCTGAACTGTATGAAGTTTTGCGAACTTCTGAACTGTATGAACGGCTTCGTGGTTCGACTTGTCAAGACTGTTTCCAAGATGTCTCCTGCCTGTATACACGAAGTGGACTGTCTTTATAAAATACTGTATCTTCTTATTAAACGGTCTGTACACTTACACAGTTCTCAATGCTTCGGTTTGCATGTAGGGACCCTCGTTATGTTACTGTGTTAGTGTGGGGCTTTTTGAGCCTTGTTAGTGGTATTAACTAGCCATTTCTTTTTAGTTATTAAATGCCCCCATTACTAGCGTTATACTCTAAACAGTTTGTAACACTAAGGTCAAAGGTCACATTAATAAAGAGTTGCAATTTACTCCAGGCCATTAGAGCCCTTATCTCTACACAAGAGTGTAAAAGGAAGAGGGAAATGTGTATTAGGCATACCTGTTAGCTGAGAGCACATGCTCTTTCCTTGCTTGGAAAACACTTTTGCACAATATACATGTGTTAATAATAAAGGAACAAATACAATTAACTCACATTGAGAAGTTGAACACAAATGTTCCTCAACAGGGTTTTCCAAGCAAGGAAAGAGCATATGCTCTCAGCTAACAGGTATGCCTAATACACATTTCCCTCTTCCTTTTACCCTCTTGTGTAGAGATAAGGGCTCCCTAGTGCCCTCTAATGGCCTGGAGTAAAATTGTAACTCTCACTCACCATAGGAGACAGTTTACAGTTTACTAGAACTGTTACAAGTTTTTAGAGATAAAACTCTTACATTCGATTATCATGAAAACAAATCTCAGAGAACGGTTGACTAGGTACCAATGTTTTATTTGACCAATGGTTCATTTTGCGCTTGAGTTCTCCTTTAAGATATTTTGTGAATACGGCCCCAGATGTTTTAGACTACATAACATGAAAACAAAATTATATTTTAACCTTAATATAAACAAAACAAGAGAGATCATAAAAAGGCGCATGTTGTTTTTATTTAAGACTGCCTTGATCAAGCTAGCCTATTACACACAACACATGTTAACACACAGACAAAATTATGGCTGAATTTAGTGCATCATGTTTAAAGCATATGTACACATTTGTACAGGCATTGTCTTTTCTGCTTTAACATTATTTTGTCTTGTGGGCAATAAACAGAAGTTATTTGAAATCCTCATTAGGGCAGTTCAAAAAAGTCACTTTTTTGAACCCTCTTGATAAAATGATTAACATTTTGTAGATTCTGCTGGGTGTATTCAAATTGTAAATTGAGCATGCACGATAATGTTACAGATTAATAGTTTTTTTTTTCCTAAGTACATCTTAGAAGAAAAGGTTCTGAAGCGCTACACTGTAAATGATTTCTGTTGTTTTCACAGGATTATACTGTTTTTCTCAACAGTTTCTTACTGTATAATCTATGTACAGTAAGTTACAGTAGATTTAGTTGTTTTCACAGTATTAAATTGTTTTTTCAACAGTTATGTACTGTGCACACAGTTGACAGTATGTTACTGTAGAATTGCAATGCATTCTGGGAAATTATCAGTTACTGTTAATCTAAATACAGCAGTGCAATTGACCGCGAAAAACACCACACACAGTTCCACGGGTAAAATTGCTAGCCTACTAATGTTATTCTTACATTTAAAATAAAAATGTAGCACTGGTTGACCATTAACAGTCATAATTTATGACATAATTTATGTCAGTGGGGTGTGCATGAGAGCATATTTGACTTTGGAAGAGTTTCTCTGTCGTGTCAGTGGTGCTGCTGTCTTTTCTGCCGACCTGCAACTTCCTCATCTGGTAAGTAATAATTCTTATAATGTGTATGCAAACGGATTCTAGCTAATAATAACTTTAAAGTTATTTAGAATAGCTGACCACGATTTCTATATTCAATTTAATATATTCGACATTTTAATATAATATGTATATGATAGGCTACTCTTCAATGTAGCCATTTGGGATGTTACTGTAAATTCAAATACATTAGTACGAAATGACCGCGAAAAATAACCACAACAAGCTGCCATTTTATGAAGAACTCTTCAGTTCCCTTCCCTCTGTAAGAACACGCAGGCCGTGCATCGCGTCGCTGTCGGTCGGCAACGTTTTCGCCATACATCTGGTTAGTAATTTATATTTTTATGCAAACCATATGAGTTAACAGATTACCGTTAGAAAGAAGTGGCCGCGGAATGTTCGATAACGTCTGTATAAGTCAGACGCGGATTTCTTTTATGTTGATAGCCTTACTTGATTAAATGTGATTTTATTAACATATATTTCATATGTAACCTCTTATACGGTCAAAATGGTCTAATCATTTTGTTATTTACCACGTTAAGTCGGTGGAAGCGCCTGCACGTTCATTATTTTATGACTTACAGGGGTTAGGAATTGATAATCGATAAATGTATCCTGAAATCGGACATCCAAGGTTAGGATTCGGATTTATTGTTATAAAATTAAAGTGCCGATTCCTCTTATTGATTTTTTCACGCTTATTTTCGTGTAAATCCTGATCTGGCGTTCTGCCATTATAACGTTACCTCAGTGATAAAGTTGGACCGCGGAAAGCGCCCAAGGTGTATGTGTGACATTTACAGTATTTGTTGTGGTCTTTGTTAATCTTTGGTTATCATTAACGACATACACGAGGGAGTTAGCCTGGTGTTGAACACTTTACTAGCGAACTTAGAATCAACAACAACAAAAAAAACCCCGGGTCATACCAACTACACAAACTGCCTGGGGGTGTTCCGGTAGGAACCATTCACTGCATATACTACAGTATTGTCGGCTATAATATCATTTTTTTTTTTTTTTACTATGTGTAAACTGACATGTACTCATTTGAAGGGAACGATGCCTTGTCAATCTTTTTTTAAGTCATGTAACTTAGTATCACACAAGCAAGATTTAGCCTACGTTTTCACGTGATCGTAAATGAATTGATTTTAAACAACAGTCCAAACAAGATTTTAGTATTAAGTGAATTACACTTTAGACATCATTTTGTCTGTTTTTGCTGTTTAGCCAAAACAACAACAAAAACGTACTATATTTTAACTGTCTTGTCTGTTCTCCTTTTTCACAGGTGTGAGCTGTGCATGTTAAGAAGACCCCTATCCATCTTGACGACCGATGAATTGTAAATCTAATCTAATTTAATTATTCTATTTATCTAACTACTACTACTATACCTTGGTCCAGTACTGACCCACTGAGAACATTTTAAACGGATTTTTATCCATCTGTGAATTTTGTCTATCTGCAAGTTGTTTAGAATTGTTGTGTGAAAATAAACGTTACAGTACAGTTTAAGGTTTAATTGCATAAAAGCTTGGATAGAAAACTTCCTATTGCAAAAGTTAGAACATAAGTCTGCATATAAATAATTATTGATATCCGTAATGCAAGTTTTTCATGGCACATGTGCATGATGAGGTTGTTTTGTGTTTATTTATTTATTTTTTTAAAGGACACTGGATAACTTGTCATTTTGTTATACTCATCTGGATTGGTGGTTTACTCGTCAAAGCTTTTATAGTTTATAAGTTTATATGTGTCTCCCAGCCCTGCAAATCTGGTCCCTTAGATAGAAAGCAGCCAAAAACCCTTTAAAATCAGCAACTGACCTGTTAGACAGTCTATCTCAAACCAATAGACAATCTTAGACTAGTTTAAGCTGTTTTACCCCAGCAGGGAGTGGGTGGATGAGTTGTTATGAACTATCTTTCTAATAGATTGATCAGATAGCACCCCTTTAATCTTTTCTATTTTACCTGTTCATGATAATTCTTGCATGTATTTATGCATAATTGTTCATGATTGTCATGCATGATTTTTATTGTATTATATTACATTTTTATTATTAATGTATTTAATTGTATTAATGTATTTAAATGTATATTATGTAAATGTACTAATGTGTTTGAAAATACACAATAAACCTTGTGCAGTTAAAGCTTCAATTGTTCTTTTTTCTATTTCCCATTAACAGTTAAAATAATATTTCTACTGATTTTCTACAGGTTACACAGCAGCACTATAAAATAAATACAATAACATTTCATACTATACAGTATTATTAAAAATTAACAGTGTAATTCTGTACTTTAATATGGTAAGAAATTACAGTAAAATAATGTTATTTAATTTGCAGTATGCTTAACAGTACTGTAGTTGGTGTTACGGTAATTTTACTGTTAAATGAAATACAGCAAGTACTGGATAATTGTTGCCAGTAAGTTACTGTTAATTTGACAAGAAATTTTTTACAGTGTACGTATTTGGAACCCCTAAAATGCAATGCATGTGAATGATCACAAAATTCAAGATATGGGGGTTAAAAATGTAATTAATCAATATTACACGAAGAGTGCCATTTCAGTTTTTATCCTCCAAAAATCTGCATGATTAAATTAAGTTACTACAACAGTTTAATAAACAATAATTTAATTACAACTACAAAATGTTGCAGAATAATGTAATATATGAATGAATGATAGCCTGTAAAGAACCTTTGTGCCAAAAGTGTTCTTTCTTGTCATTATTGAAACTTTCTTAGCATAAAATGTCCTTTGGAGTTGTTTAAAGAACCCTATGCTATATATATAGAACCCATTTTTCTAAGAGTGATAAGGCCTATTTGTAAGATTATGCTGCAGATTTTTGTATATATTTTTTATCAGTTTGTTTTGAGGTAAATAGTAGATGTATGCTTAGATGCAGAAAAGTATGTTAAAAGTGTGTTATTATGTCATCACTGCTCACAATCACACTATAATACAAGATTATTATTAAGATAAGATTGCAGAGTGATAAATGACCTAATAAAATTACTTCCAATAATCCTGAAATTAGGTTAATATAAAACAAGTGGCCCCTGTCTGGACCCCCAAGATATAGATCTTCTGGCACAAGTAACAATGTAACTAATTCGTTTGTTAACATTCTTGGAAGAATCAAAAAAGCTATCTTTTAAAAATGCACATACCTTTATAAAAGATACTAATGCAGCTCCAGCTATTTTCTGTATTACTGAGAACACTTCTGAGCATAAACCACCCTAACAACCTCTTCAAGCTAGAGATAAATAACTGTTGTGCAGGAGTGTGCAGACATCCTTCCTATTTCCTGAGTGAACTTCCTGAACATTCCTCTACTTTACACCTTTTAACATAACAAGAAGGAGTTCAGTTTAAGAATTAAAGGCTGGCATAAAGGTTAAAACTACACTTCAGATCAGTTTGTGATCTATATTCCATCTGACTAACAGTAATTATAAGTACAATGGCAACTTTCCGGAATTACCAGAACTGCTACTTATTTCATTGTCCATGATTTTTTTCCAAGGAGCTGGTCCAGGTGATCCATCTTACTTATTGTCCAAACTGATTTCCTTTCCCCCTGATTCAAGTCAGTAAAAGTTCCCTAAGCATACTACATATTATGTATCTTATGAATCTATTGTTGTTTCCCTTTAATTTTTGTTATCATTTTAAATGTCTCAGTGTGATTGGTAAAATGGTCTTAATTTCATTGCAGTCATTGAACACAAGAAAGATCGAATACTTAGAGATAAGAGATAGAGATAAAATAAACTTTTGCACGCTTTTCTTATTTTTTGAGTTTCACATGTCCAGTAAAATGTGACTCCTTAACCTAAAACTTTTTTTCTTTCTTTTTTTTTGTAAAACAGCTTTTTTGTTTTGTAAAGAGATATACAGTCATTTAAAATAAAGTTCAAGTTGTATGTACTGAATTCCTTCTCAGCTCTTACCAGGTATGATGTTTATTTAACTGGTTTATACTACTTCAGAATAAAGCAGATCAAAGTGCATTTGTGTCCATTGTTTGCAAAGGCTTGAACTTTCATGTTCATATTCATGTCATTTCACAGTTATGCCACTATTAATAACACATTTTTTATCAGTGTTTTAATTTAACAGTCATCACTTTTTGAGGGGCCACACACATGATGAAGTCATTAATAAAATAATGCTTAAAGGCTCACTTCACCCATTCGCATTATGCTTTATATCTTTAGAAACCCAGTCATATTTTTGAATGGTCATGGTTTATTCCTTATTTTCCCCTGAGATGGGAGAAATATGGAAATATTTACTTCCTGCTTATCATGACGTAAAAATCGTCATTTTGCATCACAATAAGCAGGAAGTCATATTTCATTAAAAATCTGTATAGACTACAAACATTAGCTCATTATTATTCCAGGGTGTGGGACCCACTCACCCTACAGGCCTATTACAGATCAGTGGGTGGGACTTTACTTGAAGAAACCATGGCAGATACTGAAATCAATATCTTCCATCTTGTTTGGAAGCTAAGCTAACAAGCGCTGTGGAGATAGTAAGTTGTGACAATGACGGAGGTAACTAAACATGATATGGAGGAAGAGGATTTTGAAGTTCTGCTGCTCGAATCCGATGTTCGTGGCTATCTTTACGAGCCACAGTATAGTGAAGAGCAGCTGAGGCTGATGGAGGAGCAGGAGGCGGCTGCCTGTCGGTCGAGAAGCCCGGACTGGGTCGAGCAGGACGGACTGCTGTTGCCTTTGCTCTCGCTGCGTGCTACGGCCTATGGACACAGAGTCCTTCTGCTGCAGAGAATTTCAACGATGGCAGTTTCTCCTGGATGAAACTCTGAATCAGAGGAGCACACGGACGTTTGTGTTGTGATAGTTTCGCCTGACAGAACATCCAGGTATCATGCAGTAATTCACCAAACAGAAAAAAATACAAACGAGGAGAAATTCACTTATCAGTTTCCCAATGTAACATTTATGGGGTTTGTTGTGGGAAGAAAGAGGCAGGAACCGGCGAACATTTAAGCCTGGCTCACACTACAGGAGTTTTAAAATCCTAACCGATTTTGAAATCTGGTTGCAACTCACACTTAAAGAGAATCTTTGCTGATTTTCTTCCCTCAAATCTTAAACATGCTCACACTACAAGATTTGAAAATCGTGGTGCATCACACACTACACAATGTTATTAAGATTATTGTGCCAGAGGAAGTGGCTCACGTGATCTCACGCAGCAGATCGGAAGCAGAAAAGCGAATGTAAACAAAAAAGCTGTCCCTCATTTCAAGTCATATTCGTGAAAAGGTTGCCGTGACCAAGGAAAGAGAACTTTTTTTAATCATCCTTTAAACATTTAAGGTCGATGTATAAAATGTGCAAAAAGTTCAACCCAGACAGTATTCATGTCCAAGGCCTTGATGAAAGTATAAATTGAAACGTTGGCTTTGATTCAGTATACATTAATAAGTTTTTAAAATCAAACAGTTAAGACTCAAAATCATAAATAGTCAAGATGCTTCTTCATAATTTAACTTATGACATTTGTGCCATTTTAATGCAATTCACTCTGCCTATTTAAACTTCTAAAAATATGTGGACTGTGAATATGAGCTAATTGATACAAACAAAAAGTCCTTTTTAAACACCCCTTAAAGGGTTAGTTCACCCAAAAATGAAAATTAAGTCATTAATTACTCACCCCCATGCTGTACCAACCCCGTAAGACCTTCGTTCGTCTTCGGAACACAAATGAAGATATTTTTGATTAAATTTGAGAGCTGTATAACTACCACATTGGCTCCTAAGGGACTGCCTCTTGACGGCCCAGAAAGTCAATGAAGAAAATGTTTAAATATCCCAAGTGACTACCGTGGCTCAACTATATGTTTATCAAGCGACGCGAATACTTTTTGTGCGAAAAAACAAACAAAAATAACGAGTTTATTCGACTATTTCTTTTCTTCCTTGTAGGCCAGAACGAGAATTCCTTAGATTTCCATGACGCATGCGCGAGATTTGCGATCTGCTTAGATCGCAATTCTCGCGCATGCGTCGTGGAAATCTATAAGGAAGTCTCGTTCTGGCCTACAAGAAAGAAAAGAAATAGTCGAATAAACTCGTTATTTTTGTTTGTTTTTTGTCTCGTTATTTTTGCGTCACCTCTCGTCACTACCGGATAAATTAAAATGGGCAAAGAGGCGGGACGCGGGTGGAGCTGAGGTGCTAATGCTATGCTACTGCCGCTGAATTGACAGCTGATAGAAAAAGTAAAGCCAATGGTTAAAGTTCATGTTTTGCCCTTTGAAATATTATAATAGTTAAGACGTAACTAAAAGTGAGACTATTTACTTTACTTTTTTTATCATCAGGACATTTTTATTGTGGTTGTTGTTGAGGATAACCCCTTGAGATGAAACATCTCGTTTTCGAGGGGGTCCTCGAGACAAAACAAAAATAATACAACACATGTACTGTACATTCACTCACACAAAAGCTCTACCTCATCCCACCTCGCCCCACCAGGCCCATCAACTCCTTATTAGGAACAAATCCATATATAAAACATATTGCAGTATTACAATGCATGACAACATTTAGCCCTCACATACACATCTATACATGCAAGCAATACATACATAATATATATGTAAACCTAAATCCATATTCTACACATAATAAAGAGTAGAATAAATAAATAAATAAAAAATAAATAAAAATAATAATAATAATAGAAAAATAAGATATAATAATAATAATAGGTGTCACAGATATAAAGGGTATATGAAACAATATCCAGTCACACATGTGGAAAACATTTACAGCAATCATTTGCTTGCAAGTAAGTAAAAGAGATATTTTGAAAGAACGCAGTGATGTGACAGATCTTAAAGACCCAGGCAGGTTATTCCAGTCTGAAGGGGCTTTGAATTTAAAAGCACGCCTACCACTCTCTTTGAAAATATTTGGCACAATGAAAGAGAGATATTCAGCGTGTCTCAGTCTATAGTTGGATCTAAATGGACGTAAATATTCCTTCAGATAAGAAGGGTAATTATAATACACACATTTAAAGATAACCTGATACCAGTGATACTGTCTTCTGGCTTTTGGTGATAATAAGTTCAGTGAATCATACATTACACAGTGGTGAGTGGTAAAAGGACATCTCAGCACAAATCTACATATGTTATTAAATACAACATTCAATGCCTTCAAGTTTGATTCTGTTGTGTTTTGATAGACAACGTCTGCATAATCTAATATGGGAAATATTAACTGTGACACAATTCTTAGTCTAATCATTTGAGTAAAACAATTAATAGAGCGATACAGTATTCGTAAATTCCAATTAATCTTTTTTACAACAGAATTTATATGACACCTAAAGGAAAATTGTGAGTCAAGCCAGAGGCCCAGATATTTGAGTTCCTCAACTTGTAAAAAGTGGAGTATCATCTAAAAATTTGAGTGAAAGATTATTATGTTGATTCATTGAAGCTGATCTGGTAGGAAACAGTATACTATATGACTTTTTCTTATTCAATAGAAGATGGTTTGATTGGAACCAAAGTTGAATGGCATTAAAATTAGATTGCAATAAGGATTGAATCTTGGAGACAAACATATTGGATGTATAAATCACTGTATCATCTGCATATAGATGGATACAACAGTCTGAGCAAATTAAAGGAAGATCATTGATAAATAAAGAAAATAGAAGAGGCCCTAAAGAAGAGCCTTGAGGGACACCTTTGTCCATTATTAAGGACTGTGATTCAAAACCATGAAAAGAGACACGCTGATATCTACCATGAAGGTAAGAGTTAAACCAGAGAAGAAAATCTTTAGTAAGACCTATCGCATATAGTTTATCAAGAAGCAAATAATGATTGACCATATCAAAGGCCTTAGTGAGATCTATAAATATTGCACCAGTTGATTTGTTATTGTCTAAGGAAGATGACACATCATTGGTAAATTTTAAAAGAGCAGTGGTTGTAGAAAAGTTTGGTCTGAAACCAGATTGATTTGGAGACAGAATAGAAAAATCATTAATATATTTGAATAATTGATTATTATAATTTTTTTCAAACACTTTTGCTATACTACTGATGATGGAAATAGGTCTATAGTTATTAATATCAAGTGGATCACCACCCTTATGTATTGGTGTAACTCTGGCAGACTTCCACATAGATGGGACCACACAGGTAGACAATGATAAATTAAATAAATCTGTTAAGGGAACGCCAATACATGAGATGCAAGCTTAATAAATTTAATCTCCAGGCCGCCGGGATCTCTTACCATTGCCTAACTTTAGTTCGGAAATTACGTGGCTGAACTTCAGTAGGATTTATTGTAGCAAATGAAAATGAACTAGTAAGCTTATCTGCTGAACTAGAGTTAGAGAAATTAGAAAATTGCGAACTACAAATAGAAGAAAAGTGTAGGTTGAAGGCATTGGCGACTGCAGAAGGGTCACTAATAACATCATTATTGACTTTAATTTTAGTAGCAATGTTTTTTGTAGAATTATTTAATAAAGAATTAATGCTTTCCCAAAACTTCTTAGGCTTATGGAAATTATTTGACAAAAAGTTTGTATAATAATTTGATTTGGCATTTCTTGTTTTAGTCGTACACTTATTTCTTAATTGTTTATATACAGCCCCTTCTGAAGGATCCTTTGACTGGCGGTACTTTTCCCATGCCTTATCTCTTTGTTTAAAAAGATAAATTAAATCAGCATTAATCCAAGGTAAGTGTCGCCCCTTAACCTTAACTGATATCCAAGGGGCATGTTTATCAATTACCTTAAGCACTTCAGTATAAAAAAAATTCCAGGCATCTTCAACAAAAGGAATAAGATTAAACCGGTTCCAGTTTATATCTAGTAGATCTTGGATAAAAAGCTCAGTGTTAAAGTATTTACTCTGCCTTACCCTGATCACCTTGGGTGGCAAGCGAGGTAATCTAATTTTCCATACACAGAAAACCATGGAATGATCGCTAAAGCAATCGGGTAAAACACCAGATTCAAGAATTCTGTTGAAGTGGGTGACCAGAATCCAATCCAACAGAGATTTGGATCTGTGGTCAACCCGAGTAGGTTCTTTAATTAGTTGAGTCAGATTTAAACTTTCAAAATAATTTCTATAATTTAGAGATGATCGATCTAACCAGTTAATATTGAAATCACCAAGGATAATCATCTCATTTGAGCTACTGACAGATTGTATAGTGGTGCCGATGCAATGTATTGACTCTATAGGAGAGTTTGGAGGTCTATAAATGTTCCCTATAATCAGCTGTTTGTTTACATGAAAACTAATTTGACAAAAATACATTCAAAGTATACAGGATTTTCCTTGAAAGCTATAAGCTCAGATGATAAATTTGAGGAGACATAAGTGGCTACCCCTCCTCCACGAGTAGCTCTATCAGATCTATACAAGACATAACCATCCAGTTTAATTTCCTCATCCAATATATTTTTATTCAACCAGGTCTCAGACAATGTTATAACACTTGGTTTATTATAGACCAACCAGGCCCTTAAGAGATCGATTTTGTGTAGCAAGCTCCTGATATTCAGATGAATAACAAATAATCCTTTACCCATGTTGACTAGTCAACAACATAGGAAATAGAGTTGAAGGGTAGGGGGCTGGAGGGAGAGAGCGAAGGTGAAATAGAGCAGCATACACGCACACACTCACACACAAACGTGCGCGCGCAGGCACACACGCGAGCGCACAAACTCACAAACTGGCTAAGCCGAAACATAACAAAATACAGATTTATAGTCTGCTAAATTTCTTAATAGAATAACATGAAGTGAAAACATATATAGATAGATATATTATATTGGCCAATATCATTACAATATAACCAAATGAAATAGGAGTATAACGTTAAATGAAATAATATAGGCTTATATACATACGTAGCCTACATAACATACATGCATGTATACACACATATAAAACGAAAAAACGGCCAAAATTAGGCAAGTCGGCCCAAGAGACGGGTCACTTCCATAAATGTATTGCCTTTCATGCCACAATATAACATCAGCATCAACATGCACTCAATTAGATATACCTCAAAATCATTGAGACGAAAGAAATCAGTCTTTCTGAGAGTGAGCCTCGAGATCCTGAAGGAAAGACTATACTGCGGTTGCGGTCACTTCCTCCTTTTATACTCACGGAGTAGGGCGGAGTACGCTATGCAAATTTCCGCAGCCCCAAGGCATTGCATGCCATTGGCTCGTTTTTAAATACTCGAAGAGGATTGGCTTTCTATGCAAAACCCCCAATCTCCGTCACTTCTGACGTAACGTCTCCGTTCCCTACTCAGGGAACGAGGGTTACATCCGTAACCGAGACGTTTTGTGGCCTTATTTCAGAAACTTTATTTTTTTTTTTAATAACCATGCTTAAACAATATTTTATCAAAAATACAAACATACATGTTACTCACATATTATGGTAGCCCTGTTTGTTAGTGTAATTTCACCTATGCCATTAATACATTTATAAGCAACTGAAAAAGGCATGTCAGAACATCTCAAGGACCCCAAAAAACCCAGAGAGTTAATTGAATGTCAACCACCTTGTTGACTTCCAGGTTCATCATCGTGTAGCTTCCATACTTGGCAGAGTGTCCTTCAGGGGGAATCAGAGTAGAACAGAAAAACGTTTAGGACGTTACTGGTTTATTGACCATATTTTCACATTGAGCAACATTTTAATCCAATGTCTCTACAGTGTATTGCAAAATGCCAAATTATTCGATACTTCAGACATTTCATAATGCATATACTGTGGTTGGAATGTCCAGGTGAAAGTGAATGTTGTTATTTTCCACTCAAAATGAACAAACCTGGGGAATCAGGTCTCATGTCACCACCCAAGACAACGGCCTTTCAAGAATACCTTGCCATCTCCAGCATGGTGTTTTTGTTTTATCCTCCAGAGCCATAAAACTGTTGGCTGGAGAAAGTTCTTTTGATGATTAAAAAATGTCCCTGGACATATACATTCCAGACAGAGTGCTGACAGTACCTGGAAGATATCAAATTACATAAGTATAAAAAATGTTTAACAATGACCAATTTATACAATTTATTTTGTGTACACAAATAAAACCATGTGAATCTGTATGAATGAAGCCCCACTGAATGCTACTGCTGCCGACAAATGCAAATTCCCAGCTGGTGTACTCTGGATGTGTGGCAGGCTGTTCCACTTTGTTTTTGAAGGCAGTGTGAACAGATCTATGCGATTTTGAAGCAATAAAATGTATATGAACAATATTCAATATGCCAATAATACAATAAATAAAATTGTTTTAAAAATGAAAAATGTTTGTAACAATTTGTCAGTGCTACATTTATGATCACCTGCGTGATGGATACAAATGTCCCATTTACAAATTTCTCAACTGTGCAGGTATGCCAGCATGCTTGACACTTCCGAAACAGCTGTAGCAAATTGTCTTCATACACCATGTATTTGTATGGTGGTTGGCAAACCCTGGACAATCATAACTCAGCAAATCATATCATACTTTCTAAGGGTGCTTTCACACCTGCCTCATTTAGTTCGGTTGAATCGCACTAGAGTTCGTTTTCCCTCATGGTGCAGTTTGTTTGGGCGGGTGTGAAAGCAGCAATCGTACTCGGGTGCGCACCAAAAGCGGACCAAACAAGCGTACGGTACGCTTTCAAACGAACTCTGGAGCGGTTCGTTTGTGGTGAGAACGTGATCCGACCTCGAACAGACCCAACTGCCAAAAAACTGCGCATTTTTGGACTAAACCAGCTGCCGTAGTAAAACAAAATGATTATTTATACAGCCAATATCGCTCCCTTTAAGCCATGACTGACTTACCGCGTTCTGCACTCTCAATAAAACAATCATCATAAACACTGAAGTTGTCCGCACTGCACAGGGAATCTCTTATTTATATCGCGTCTATACTTATTTATGAGTGGATTTGCGAACGGTGTAAACATGAAAGCACTGCGTCAAAAGAGAATATTCCGGCGCACTGTCTACACGATACTGTTGCGCGTCTTTCAGCTTGTCGTCATCTGTGTGCATCATTGGACTAGAATGAATGAATGAGCGTGTGAATCAGGACATTCACATACAGAGCGTTCTCTTTAGTCTACATGCGCATACATGTAAAAAAAAAAACATTTGCAGTTCATAATGTAAGGATAGTTACAATACAATGATGGATGCTGTGTTAATTTACGTTAAACTGGACAAACTTAAATGCAAGCTTTAACGTTGACAGCACTTGTTAGCAGTAAAGAATCTCATTATTTGAATGTGTGAACATAGCCCCTCTCTATGAATGAAAACTTTATACCTTATCCGTCTTCTGTGCAGTGCCACTTGTAACGCAAAGTTGAGATGTTGCCCAGAGATAAAAAAACAGTAGATAGTCGAATGAAAAGATGCACGAGAGTTGACGTATTTCCCCGCGTTTAATAGAGCCACTCAAACGTTACACTCGTCGTCTTCTCAAAACCCGAATTACAACATCGTATAGATGACATTAGTTTCTTCATGTTGCGTTTGTACAGAATAACTCAAAATTAGTTAAAGAACAAATATTGCTGTAGGGAAATATCTCCTTGCTGAGCCTTTTTTGCACTTCCTGATTTCCCTTGAGAATCCTTGTCCAATGAAAGGACGACCTTAGCACACGTGTGGTTTTGTTTACAAATTTTGGTTTACTTGCAAAAAGAGCAGTGTGAAAGCGAACCGTACCAAAAAAAATAAAAATAATAATAATTTATTTGGTCCGGACCAAAGCAAGTGAACTATCGGACTTTCCTGGTGTGAAAGCACCCTTACAAGGCATCTTGATTGATCATCTCAAACCTGACCTATATACCATGACATGTTTTAACATGTATGATGTTTTAGTGATAACCACATTTAGACTTACTTTTCAATGCTCTCTTGAGTGACATCAGGCTCATTTGTGACATCTGGGGCCCGTTCTTCGTACTTCACTAACTCAGTTAGCTGGATTTGATTGTTGGCGATTTGCCATGATCTTGGATTATTTGGTTCTTCGATGCTTATCCTGGACTTGCTGTCATAGCAACAGGTCCGTCAGCTTGAACCTGCTCGCGAGCAGGTTTATTTCATGTTAGCAGGATTAGATCGCGGCTGATACGGGAAGTCCTTTAGCGCAGCGCGCAAACCGGTATCACAACAAGATGTGAAATAATCACGTTGGTCCACTTTTGAAAACCCCCTCAAACGTAAAACTTACACGTTTTACAAAGTGGACCAATGTGATTATTTCACGTCTCGTCATGATACCAGGTTGTGCAGAAGCATCGTTTTTTTTTTTCTCAGCCTTTTTCCTGGTTGCTTTTATAAACAGGCAACCATTTATTTAACAGTGCCTTTTTAAAATAGACTAGTATAGTATAGACTAGTATAAGGCCTAGTAAAATTAACATTAAGTAGAATTTTTTTGTACTTCACTTTCACCATGTCCATTATTATAGTGTGGTGACTCTGACATTACAATGAACAAATTATGAAATTATGAAAATAAAAATAAAATAATAATAAGTTATTAAAACATCTAACATGGCCACCATAAACACATTTAATTTGTCATCTACTTTTGCCAGCACACTCTCCTGGCTTTTACACTCTTTGAGGTGTTCCCTGGCGTTTTAATTAAAGACTGAAATTCGGCATAACCTTTCATTAAAAGCTCTTGCTCTGCTTGGGAGAAAAAATGGGCGTGTTCTTCGGACATGCTGAACAGCCAATAGCAGCGTTGCTGATCACTGTTTCTGCCATCGATATACAGTATGTCCCCTTATAAACCAACGCGAGAACGTGCAGTTATCTCAGATAACTCAATCCAGCTATACTAATCATAACCGGCAGAAGTGTTCAAAGAACCCAATTAGCCGGATCATGATTAGCACGATGATATCATCTTAGATGTCTCATTTGAACTCGGATGTTTTAAGCAACGTACGAAGAACGAGCCCCTGAACACTGATTTGAGATGTATGTTGAGCTTTCATTGAACACAGTGTCTTCCTTGCGTGGCCTTTTAATTGGTGTTGAAGTGAGACACGGAGTTCCAATACCTGTACCATCACTCGCACCAAAAGAAAGGCCTAGAGGCTTCACCTGAACAGATAAAATTTTCAACACACACATATGACAATCAAACACATGAAACAACACAAGAAGACTATTACCAGTTAATACAATGAAGATAAACATAGCTAGTAGCCTATAACTTTAATTTTACTCAGTCTTTCCTGCTTGTGGGTTTTCGTTTGAACTGACACATTTTTCAAAGATTGTGCATGACATTGGCAGGCCACTTCTCCTGTTACAGGCTGTATAACAGCAAATGCATTATGTTATGAAATGGGTACAAGAGCAAAATAGATTGGCAGGACTGCCGACTTTTGAGTTTAATTTTGTAGTTTGAATTACGATTCAATTCATAAGTTGAAATTCTGATCTTCATTCAATATCGATTCATTTGGATATACAATACAATTTTTTATGTTGTAAACTATACAGGGAAACCTGTCAGTTGGTATCAAAATTGACAACTTGTATACAATTAAATGTCAATTTTTTTAAAATAATTGAGCAATTGCATGAGACATGATTCATTTCAATAAGTTGTTCTATATTCTCCAACAGAAGTTACACTTGGTAAAGAGTAAGATATGACCGTTATGTCGTATCTGTCTGGATTAAAGTGGTGATGTTGGTGTTTGGTGCGCACGCTCCAAACAACACCAACACTTAATTAAGCATAATATGACAAAGTTATGTTGGCAGCCCTGTATGACGTTCAACGTCTGAAGAGCTTGGTTGTAGCTAGTTCAACTTACCGTCAAACTTTGTGCAGTACCAACGGTGTACACTGTCAGGACCGCTGTTAATGACAGATATCTCACAAACCCCATTTCGTCTTCTGTCCAATTTTTGAATCATTCATGAGAGAAGTGTTTCAAGCACATCTGTGACCTCCCCTCCTTCCTCAAATGTAAAAAATCGAGCCATCTGGACCGTAACGAGGGAATTTTAGGGAATGGGAAAAGTTTTTGGTGAGTGCCACAACCACCTCGCCATTTCACCTTTCACACGCTGTCAATGCTCGTAAACACACAGGTTTGTCTACTGTCAGTTGTAGCGGCATAGTTACGGATGTTAAGCAGACACCAAAACCATCAAACCTACGTCATCAGGGAAGGTCCTCCAATGCAGAGGGGAGGGGGAATTTCAGATTTTGATTAAAGATTACGAAGCCAAAATTTGTTTCTGTGTGAATTGACTTGCATGGATGAATTGTTCACCACAAAATGATCAATTTAGGCAAAGTATGGTCAATTTTGATTTCATAGGGACTTTAAAAGAGATACCCTGAGGTTGAATTATTTTATTTTGAATTATTCGTTTTTCCCAAATAGAGTTAAAGTAATTATAAAAGTTATTTGCAAAATCATGTCAATTGTAAAATTTCTACCTAAATGTGAGTGTATGCCCACAGCATTTGGGAGCACAGCGCTGATTTGGCTCTTGTTATGGACTTCATTTAGCAGATTCCAGGACCTCTTTGAGTCACCCTGTGATGATTGTAAGAGCTATGTATAGTGGTTACTTTTACTTTTCATATGTGTAAGTTTATCTCAATAAAAAGTGAATCAGAATGATTGTCATCTAAAACAATGTCATCACAAACACTCATATGATCTCTGGAGTGCACATAAAAACAAACACCACCACCAGTGTGGCCAGGCCTGTTTTTAATAACTAGCTTATCCATCAAGATTAAGAATATTAGTAAAGGTCCTATCATTAAGCCAGGTTTCACTGCAGCCAATAACATCAAACCTACAATCAGAGTTTGAGAGTAAAGTAACTAATTCTTCATGATGTTTGCACAAGCTATGTTAAAGTTTTTAATTGGTTACAATTTAAATTATTATCTATATCAATACAATGTTTTACATCCTCTCTATCATAATTCAAATCATCGAAGGCCATGTGGGAAGTTAGTATCATATTTAAGTTGTTTGACCAAAGAGTCTGCTGGGATCATATTAAAATATCATATAAACTGGTTTTCTACAGAAAGTAAATTAGCTTCCTATTTTATTAGCTCTGCTGTATACCCACAACATTATGTTGAGAGGTTGTAAGGAAAGTTAATTTGGGCAAACACTAATGTTATAATCTGAGAAAATTAACTTTAGATGTGATACTTCAGAAAAAAACACAAAATACTCTCCCTTTCTTCCATAGAAATAATTGAAGTGACTAAATGAACCAAGACATACCACAACATATGATGAGGGAAGAGTGAATCACGTAAACTTCGGACAAATATGCCTCCATAATAAAGTCTTAGAATATCGTAAAACAAGCCCATAGTCATCGGATCTTTGTTTAGCAGTCTGGTAAATACATAAGGCTGTATTTCGGGGCTGCAAAAAAGTAGTCTGTTAGTCTTTTAGCATTAGTTTAACGAAGAGACGCTATATATTCTTTTGCTACTGCAACAAATGCAAATCCTTTCCTGCCACCCTCCTTCAGTTTAATGGTGAGCCTGGCGGGGAACAGCAGGACTGGCTTAGGTTCTAGTTTATATAGCTCAGTCATTACCTCTCGGTACTGTCACGCCCTTGCCTGGCTCCTCCTCCTGGCTGTGTGCTGTGTCTGTCTCCTACAGGTGAGCTGGGCACAGGTGTTTGGAGTTGTGCTAATCAGTTCAGGGCCTTTAAAGACAGAACCTGCCTCCATCTCTCCCACACTGTTTAAGATTTTGTTTTGCTCATTCATTGCCCCGCACCACACTACACTGATTGCTTACACTTTTATTTTTCAAAGCCAACTTCATTACTGACTGTACTATTCTGTTAAATCCTATTCATTTAATAAATCTAGTATCACTATTCTGCGTGTGGTCTTTCCCTACTCTGTTGCTTGCTTTGAGCCAGGCTCGTAACAGTACTGATGTTGTTGTTCCAAACCCTCCGGAGCATAGTCCTCATAGATGGAGATCAGGTTATTCCGCTACTTCAGCTTTCCTCCCATTGACCGTGCTTCGAGAAGACCTGGAATTTGTGAAGGCGGATGATGACTGGTCTCGGCCGCTGTCCCGGTTGTGGTTTCCTAGCGAGGGTCCCGTGAGCTCTGTCGCGTTCCAGAAGAGAGTCTAGAGTCTTGTCACCGAAGACCTCAGCTAGCATCACTGAAAAGAAAATTGTGGGATTATACCCCTCAATTTATTCCAGTAAACCAAGCACTCTGATATTTTTGGGCCGACTACGGGATTCCAGATCAATGACTTTAGCAACAAGTTTATCATTGCTATCAGTTAGCTTGGCACATGTTGTTTCCAGAGCTAGCAGGCATTCATCCTGCAGGTTAGCATTCGATTCAAGCTCTCTGATCTTCACAACATGATATGTCACCGTAGTTTTTATGTCTTACTGCTGATGAGTTGGTGCTGTACTCCTGTTGCTGGGGTGGTAGGTGATGATGAAACAGATCCAGATGCGGAGACAAGAAATGCAGTCACTTTGAAGATGGTAGGTGATGATGGTAAAGATGCAGCTACAATGACAGGTGATCCAGTTGGTGGACCTAAAATTTTAGTTGGACCTAAAATCTCACTTTCTTTGCTTTCTGTTCTTTTATTTACCCTTCTTTTTTGGACATGAGCAGTGTGGGTAAGGGCAGTTTGAAGAACTTCAAGTTTCAGGACACCCTCAGTCATTTGTTCGATTCCTTCGACCGCTTCACAAGTGCTGTCAATCTGAAAAAAATAAACATTTGCTTCAAGTTTAAAATACCTGATCATCTCAAACTCATGTAAGTTCACACTGCAATACATGCACATAAAAATGGAACAAATCACAGAAGACAATGAGACTTGATAATCTTTAGGGACCTCAAAAGGGTACCGTGCCTCATGACCAAACATCATATAAAATGGAGATAACTTTGTCATCGTCTGTTTCTTTAGTCCTTAGTTCTAACATAATAGCATCAAGGTGTTTGTCCCACTGCTGTTTTTTGGAGACAAATTTCCTGAGAGCCTGTTACGAAAATGATGACAAAAGATGCAATTGTGAGATACAAGATTTATCCAGATAAAAGGCAGATAATCCGTAGAGTGAAGATGCAGGCTGTTACCTTCCATGTGGGGTTTGTTTTGTTTTCACTGGTATGCGCACGCTAGTATACTTCGCACGTGTTGATAGTATATGCTCATTATCCTTTTCTGTTTTTAGCTCACTCTTGGCTGGCAGGCTGCTGTGACTGGCCTAGCGGGACGTCACTCATCGTTGGGGCAGTGCCTGGGAGCCAATCAGAGTTGTCCAGCAGGGTTAAAAAAGATGGCGTTTTCGTTCATTCTTTCTCTCTGAAGCATCCATGAGCTTGTGTAGTATTTTGAGGTTACTACAAATGTGAATTGAGATTCATATAGTGATGACCGACTCTTTGTAGTGCAATGAGTTGGGTGATGTATGCCATATTTCTATGTACCTTTAGTATTTATTATGTTTCAGTCTGAGAGATCATAGTTTCGATGTGAATCCAAGTTTAATGCTGCGGGGTCCAATACGCCTCTCTGGGAAAGAGAACGTCAGGTCAGTATGCCGCGGGGGACTGATCCAGAATGTCCAGCAGGAACCCAACTTCTCTCCTCCGGACTGTAACCCTCCCAGTCCACCAGATACTAAAATCCCCTCCGTCTCGAGTCCAGGAGACGATTAACCAAACACTTTGGTTCCCCATCTACGAGACGCGGCGGTGGGGAACCAGGACCGGCGGATTAATGGGAGAATGAAATACAGGCTTTAATTTGGAAACATGAAATGTGGGATGAATTCTCCTGTACTCTGGAGCAAGTTTGAAACAGACTGTCACAGGACTAAGGAAATTGGAGACAGTAAACGGGCAGATGAATTTGGGAGCTAACTTGTTAGAGATGGAGCGGAGCAGAATGTTCTTGTTTGAAAGCCACACTTTTTGACCAACAACGTATACGGGAGGTCTTGACTGGTGGCCATCAGCGGCTGATCAGCGACCACATCCACACACATACACATACAAACACAGCGCGAGAAAGAGTCCATGAATTCATGAACCGTGACAGAGTTCTTAAATATTTCATTTAGATTTAATAGTTTTAGCAGAAGATCTGTCTCTACAAATATCTTTAAATACCATATTTGGTTTATAACAATTCTTACAAATTCCACAATAGCATAAAAAAATGCTATTGTTTTGTTAATGAAAATGAAATGAGTTGAATTCAACAAGAAAAAGAGGGGGGGGGATTTAAGCGTCTTGCTTGTGGATTAAAAGTTTTGCTTATAAAATAAAGAAATTTACAACATATTCAAGATATAACTATTTTGGGTTTTCGTAATTAAAAATAATATAAGGATGAAACTGGGGGTCTTATTAGAAGGGTTAAAACTTAAATCAACCCTGAATTTATTGGCTATACTACAAACACAAAATTTAAAGGGGCAGCTGTTTTTTCAACAAGACCACAAAATCAACAAGTTTAATCAATATCAAGATATTTACTGATAGATTAATTAAACCTTTTGCCCATATCGTTAAGTTGTTGCACGTGTGATGATGTCGTAGGTCACATGATAACATCAACATGGCAGATTTCCGGAGTGCATTCATACTTAACGCTTTTAGACCATAGTACATACTCTTTTAGCCCACGTTAAGCAAGTACAGTACTTGTTGAAATGAAGTAGTCCTACCTACTCAAGTGTTTGGTGTCTTCACTCCCACTTAAACCAAACCCAAGGAATACATCATGTAAGTAGACAAGTGATCAAAAACCACAAGTGTGGCAATTTTTTTGACACATGCAGAAGGAATATAGGCATATGTTGATGTATTTATTCTTATGCATTTAAACTACATTGTGGAAAAAGTTCATGATGCAGTATCTCCCTCTTGTGGCCTTGAGTTGCACTTACATATTTATCACCTTTACCCTCTTCACCTGTAGAGGGGGCACAAACATAAATTAAATAATTTATTAAAACGAAATCTATAATAATGCATACATTAAATACAAAACACTTGGCTTGAAAAACAAATTGGTTTTGCTTTTAAATTAAGCTGTGACCCATGCTTGTTACTGTTTATTAAAGGTAAAATTTAATTTTTAGATTGAAGATGCATCTGACCTGTCCAACTACACAAAAGATATTGACTCTGGCCACACTAGACACTGACAAGGAAAGCATATTTAGGTCAGCACTCAGCACTGAGAAAAAGGTTGTTCATTTTACATTATAAAGCAGATGAAATTGAGCAATATCACACTCGCAATATAGACTTGTTTGATGGGAGCTATGAGTCTTTCTATACAGACTCATACATTCTAGTTGTTCTTTAAGCCAAAGAATTTATTTCAACTATACAAATACATTTTATAAAACTATTTTATAGTTCCAGTCCTTGATTATGATTGGTTGAGTTGAGCCGTGTTCAAATCCATTGAAAATTACTCAACATTTGATTTCTCACATGAAACACAAGCGGAGCGAATTCAAGACCATTACCAGAACTTTGCTTTTAATGCAGGGTTTTTTTCACCAAACTGTGGGAGGAGAATAATAATACGGTTAGACTTTTTACCAAGAACCATTGCACCCCAAGTGCAGATAGCCTACATGTTACTTTTTCAGAAGAAAATATATTAATACATTTACTGATGTAATCATACAGATGTATTGATGTATGCAAATATATTGTTCATCAGCCATTTTATTGACCTCTTTCCACAGTTGAAAAACACTGATTGATCGATATTATATGAGGGATATTCATTTTGGTAAGTTGTTTCTTTTCAACATATTTTTTTAATTTGTGTTTATTGGCTAACGAGTAATAAAGAAGAAGAGTGAGATCAGTTCCACTTCCGATTGAACTGAGGCACTACAACGATCTGTAACGTCACATTTACAATCGCCAAAACGGTATTTATTGTGGTATTTAGTGTGAATTTCGTAATAAAATTGACAGAATCTGAGTGCTGAGAAGTTCATATCAAGTTTCATATCAAAAGTAACAAGTAAGGCTGTTGCCAAGTATAGCTGCACTGGTCTGACGAAATAAAGCTTCATACAGTCTTCGTTTATTTCCTACATACATATCTCTCTCTCTCTTTTCAGTTGACACCATAGACACCGTGAAAACTACAAAAAATGAAAACACATTTTCAAAAATATGCATTTCTCAGTCCTTCTCAGTTTCGTGCCAATGTCCCATGATATGAAAGTGAATCACAAAAGAAATATGACGAATCCAATCATTATCATGAAAAACACATCACATCATGCATGTAGAATAATATAAAACATTATAAACATTAAGAAATATATATAAAGGTAAATTACCGTGTGCGCCTCTCAAACCATGCAGATTTAGCAATTCTTTTCAGACCACATGTCTTTTCTCTTTCGTTCTGACCCAAAATGACGCAGAACCGCTCCAAACTGAACCGGGTAATGTGACATCACGTTTTCTACGTAAATCCTCCTTAAAGAACCCCTAACTTTAAACACCTCTAAAGCATTTTACAAACATTTTCTGAATATCACAATTGTTTTTAAATGAACTCTACATCAATTTATAAAAAACAAAACAAATACATATCTCAACAAAATACATGTTCTTAGACAGTTACGGCTATAAATATCTTGAGAAATCTTCTTTGCTCTCCAGTCTTGATCAACACGATCGCTAATTCTGTAGATTTCAGTACTTCAGTCTGTCAGACAAATAGATTCAGAAATTGTGTTGGAAATTGTGTTGAAAAATTGGAAAACATTGTTTTCAACCCATGCAAAACTATGTGGAAGCTAGGAACACAAACCTCACGCAACACGTAACTTTACTGAGCACACCAGATCAGAACCAGACACCCCGTTTCATAGCGAGACAATACAGCAGCACTCGCAATAAAACACAACATTGTGCTTTTGTCAAACAAATTCTTGCGTGTTTTGAGTGAACCTCCGGGACGATTTTAACATCCATTGAAACAGCAGGAGATGACAATTTTCACTTTATAGCACGAAACTCATTTCACTTCGTTTAACTCGTATTGAGAATGAGGAGTTGACGTCATTTTACAGTGCCCCTCCCCTTTCCGCCATGTTGGTAGGATTCCCACGACAAAACAGTATTGATTACGTGTGTTTTTAGCTCGGTAGTAGAGGAGTTCCTCGCAATACCGCACTGTTTTACCATGCCTGAAAGTAACTGCTGCGTTAAAAACCGTTAAAAACCCTGGTAACCGATAGCGTCACCTACCATCATGGCCGACCGGCTCAGACCCCGCCCAAATAGGCACGTGACTCCTCATTCTCAATAGCTTCTTCTAATGTTCTGCCCTCAGCAATGGCGCCGGGTCGGCAAATGCTCGTATGTTGTGACGTCATGTATTATTACCATGTCCACACAGACGCGTTTCAGCCTAAACCATCATCAGTGTGTGGTGTGACACAGCAAAGGGATTGCGTTAAGCATCGCAGGTGAACCCCATTAACGTCATTAAATCATCAGCATTGTCAGGTTACCAACACTATAGAAACACAAGGAATAACACAACAGAACATGCCATTGATAATGCTCACATGTAACCCTTTTAAACAATTACCAAGAGATAAAAATAAAAAGATAAGAGTAAAAAAAATAAGAACGAAAATGAACAAATTTAAGCAAAAGAATTCAAATAAATTAATTTCAGATTAAATAGTTTCACTAGACACAATTTAGAGCTAATTCATCAATTAAATCATTATTTTATATATAGGGTATACTGTGTGAAGTGTATAAATCCAGAAAACATCTCATTGAAGGAGATAGCGATTCTATCTCCACCCCGTTGAAGAGGTTCAAATTTCCAAGTACAAATATCATGCCCAAATTAAATAAAATGTCTAGCCACAGGTGACTTAATGTCGTGATTACGTATGTTACTTTTGTGTTTGTGTAATCTTATTCTTAACTCTCTTTTGTTTTACCAAACATAATAAACTAAAGCCCACATGGGCATTTAAGTAAATAAACAACAAAGGACGTACGGCATCTAACAATCTTAACGTCAAGAAATATATAGAAGACATACTGTGTTCCAAGGAAAATCATATGGAGTCAAGTCTAGAATTTAAAAATTCATGAAATTGATTACGTTTTTCAACTGTTCCACTAAAATTGAAAAACACAATATACCGAAACCAACATTTCAAACAGTGGTGGAAAATATTACTTGGAGAATAAACAAAACCTGCTTCAAACTTGCCCATAAATAAGTTAGTATATTTAGTGGCAAATGGAGAACACATAGCCGTACCCTTAACCTTTAGATGATTTGATGACGTTAATGGGGTTTACCTGCAATGCTTAAAAC
The DNA here is from genome assembly GCF_016745375.1 of Pimephales promelas. The sequence continues at coordinate 18,695,162 of NW_024121765.1, forward strand.
AATCCCTTTGGTGTTTCACACCACATACTGATGATGGCTGAGGCCATGTCCACACAAATACAATTTCATTTGAAAACATTTTTATAAAAAAAAAAAAAAAATTAAAACATATATTTTTCTCTCCGGTTTGGCCTTCCGTCCACATTGAGACGGCATTTTTAAAGGGGTGATGAACTGAGAAATCTAATTTTCCTTGTGCTTTTGACATCTAAGAGGTCATCATATTATAAGAATATCCTGTATGTCTCAGACTGAAAACGTCCTTATTGGTCCAAGAAAAGCTTTTATTGACACAGAAAACGTCTCGTTTTTCAAAGTAGGGAACTATGTTCCATGTGACTACAGTGGCTCAACTATAAGTTTATCAAGCGACGAGAATACTTTTTGTGCGAAAAAACAAAAAAAATAACGACTTTGACTATTCCTTTTCTTCCTTGTTGGCCTGAAACGAGACTTCAATACGATTTCCACGACGCATGCACGAGAATTGCGATCTCCAATTCTCCATCAACTACTTCAGTTGAGTTCCCGCGCATGCGTCGTGGAAATCTATTTAGTCTTCATTGACTTTCTCGGCCGTCAAGTGTCATTCCCTTAGGAGCCTATGTGGTAGTTTTACAGCTCTCAAATTTAATCAAACATATCTTCATTGTGTTCTGAAGATGAACGAATGTCTTACGGGGTTGGTGCAGCATGGGGGTGAGTAATTAATGACTTAATTTTCATTTTTGGGTGAACTAACCCTTTAAACAAGTTTGGAAGGATCCATAAGTGGAGACTATTTGAGCTCTAACTTCTGGTTGCAATGAAACGACTTTCCGACACACTAAAAATGTTTTTGCACACTCTCACTTGCAAGAATGTTTGAAAGTGCAGTGTTTGTGCAGATACAACAGTACATAGGCAATTACAGGATACATGCAAGGACTTTCTATGTAACCGCATGCTTTTCATATACATATGCACAAATATATGTTCGTTCGCGTGAGTGTTTCACATGAACATGCAAGTGTTTCACTTGAACGCGAATGCTTCACATGAAAGCAGAAATGTTTAACATGAACGCGTGAGTGTTTCACATGTATGCGCGAGTGTTTCACATTTATGCGCGAGTGTTTCACGTGTATGCGCGAGTGTTTCACGTGTATGCGCGAGTGTTTCACGTGTATGCGCGAGTGTTTCACGTGTATGCGCGAGTGTTTCACGTGTATGCGCGAGTGTTTCACGTGTATGCGCGAGTGTTTCACATGTATGCGTGAGTGTTTCACATGTATGCGTGAGTCACATTTATGCTCGAGTGTTTCACGTGTATGCGTGAGTGTTTCACATGTATGCGTGAGTCACATTTATGCTCGAGTGTTTCACGTGTATGCGTGAGTGTTTCACGTGTATGCGTGAGTGTTTCACATGTATGCGTGAGTCACATTTATGCTCGAGTGTTTCACGTGTATGCGTGAGTGTTTCACATGTATGCGTGAGTCACATTTATGCTCGAGTGTTTCACGTGTATGCGTGAGTGTTTCACGTGTATGCGCGAGTGTTTCACATGTATGCGTGAGTGTTTCACATGTATGCGTGAGTGTTTCACATGTATGCGTGAGTGTTTCACGTGTATGCGCGAGTGTTTCACGTGTATGCGTGAGTGTTTCACGTGTATGCGCGAGTGTTTCACGTGTATGCGCGAGTGTTTCACATTTATGCTCGAGTGTTTCACGTGTATGCGCGAGTGTTTCACGTGTATGCGCGAGTGTTTCACATGTATGCGTGAGTGTTTCACATGTATGCGTGAGTCACATTTATGCTCGAGTGTTTCACGTGTATGCGTGAGTGTTTCACGTGTATGCGCGAGTGTTTCACATGTATGCGTGAGTGTTTCACATGTATGCGTGAGTGTTTCACATGTATGCGTGAGTGTTTCACGTGTATGCGCGAGTGTTTCACGTGTATGCGTGAGTGTTTCACGTGTATGCGCGAGTGTTTCACGTGTATGCGCGAGTGTTTCACATTTATGCTCGAGTGTTTCACGTGTATGCGTGAGTGTTTCACATTTATGCTCGAGTGTTTCACGTGTATGCGTGAGTGTTTCACATGTATGCGTGAGTGTTTCACATGTATGCGCGAGTGTTTCACGTGTATGCGTGAGTGTTTCACGTGTATGCGCGAGTGTTTCACATGTATGCGTGAGTGTTTCACATTTTGCGCGAGTGTTTCACATGTATGCGTGAGTGTTTCACATTTTTGCGCGAGTGTTTCACATTTATGCGCGAGTGTTTCACATGTATGCGTGAGTGTTTCACATGTATGCGCGAGTGTTTCACATGTATGCGCGAGTGTTTCACATGTATGCGTGAGTGTTTCACATGTATGCGCGAGTGTTTCACATGTATGCGCGAGTGTTTCACATGAAAGCAGAAATGTTTCAAATGAAGGCGCAAGTGTTTCAATGTGTTTCGTCTCATCCGGCCTCCCATACTGCCTTCTTGAAGATACATGTTGAGACTCCCTCAGACACAACAACGATTGCTATGTTTTCATCCAGATGTGGATTGTTTATGCTCTTATGACAAATGACATCATATTTCAATGAGAAATTTAATATCATGCTACAGTAAAACAATGCTCTTGCATGTACATAATAAGGATAGTTATTTATTTTTAGTTTGTACTGGATCGTATTCACTGGAATGCATTTGAAAATATAACAATATTTTAAACCCACTGTCATGACTGTACTTTCATAAAATATTTTATGACTACAGACTTTCAAAGCACTGCATGTTTAAGTGTGTGTGTGTGTGTGTGTGTGTGTGTGTGTGTGTGTGTGTGTGTGTGTGTGTGTGTGTGTGTGTGTGTGTGTGTGTGTAGTACTCCTGGATTTCTAAACACAGGTTGGCCAGCCAGTAGTTAAACAAGTCCAACTTAATTTATATTGACTCCTACAGTATTACTCTTCATCAAAATGTGCTCCAGGTGGTAATCATTTCTGGATTTTCCAAAAATTGCTTGGGATTATAAAATTATGACTTCTTTGTCAGTGTAGATTTATCAAGTTAAAATTGATGTCTGATCAAAATTCTATGTGGAAACACAGGGCTTGTGTTCTTGCAGTCTTTGTCTTTGTGCTCTACTTATATTCTACCACCGATGACGCTTACTAATTGAACCAAAAATTAAAAAAAAAATCCAGTCACTCACTGAGATAGATGTTTAATAGACATAAGTAGATATTTTATTACAGATGTTCATCACACTTTTTAAAACGGCAAAGGACATTCTATAATAATTTTTTATTTATGCAAATAAAATTAATGTGGTAGTTTTAATATTTATTTTGTAATGTTAAAAAAGTACAGATTGTCAGTTCCTTAACCCAAAGAACAGCGGAGCAACAAACAAGCTTTATTCAGATTGTGTCTGATATTGAGTTTGTTTGATGGTCTTTGCTGTAGAATCTGAAGTTCAGCTGGACTCACTGAAACAGGAAGTAGAAGAGCAGAGGAGACACCAGCAAGAGGAAGCTTCCCTTATACACTCCATCTAAACAAGACAGGAAGGACATTATTTATAACACTGCACTGATAATAATAATAGTTATGAAAACTGCATGTTCATTATCCATCAATTTGACAATTTTTTATAAAAACAATAAAAAAAAAACTCTGAAAGAACTAACTAGACTAATTCATAAGCTTCTCTTTATAGCTTTACAGTATTTTTGACTACTTTTGATATTGTGATGCTTACTAAAAATCAATTGTTCATATTGAACTTGGGCGTCGGAACCATTGTATATGGGTGGGACAATTAAGACCCACACACTTTTTAAGACCAATGATATTTGATCCACACATTTTACCATTCAGCGCATATCTGTTCACTTTTCAGAGCGCCGTCAGTCAAATCCATTCCACCTGAGGAATACCCTAATAAATGAATCCGTGTTTTAGCTACAGAGTTGCTTTCCATGCTGCTGCTCAAACACTTTACAATAAGGTCTCATTTGATAACATTAGTTAGAGCATTCCCAGATAGCAAACTGACATTGAATCAACGTGGAAATATGACATCGAAACAACGTTGATCTGACATTGTTTTGCTCATCGAATTAACGTTGAACCAACGTCAGACGCGTCATTCTTTCAAAACTAACGGAAAATCAACTTGAAATCAACGCGTTGTTTCAACGTTATGAAAGCAAACCAATTTTCGATTTTCATTTAGCTTTGAAGAATGCCGCGTCTGACGTTGGTTCAAAGTTAATTAGATGAGCAAAATCAACGTTGTTTCAATGTCATGAGAGACGTCGTTTCCACGTTGATTCAATGTCAGTTTGCTGTCTGGGTTAATTAACTATGAACTAACACGGATCAATACATTTGTTACTGGGGTTGTCCTATAATTTTAAGTTTTTATTTCATTTTTAATAATGTCTTTTAATTTTCCTCATAACAGGTCTGATGGAAGTCACAAAAAAACAGAGTGACACCACAATGTCTATGGCAAATTGAAGTCTATTCAGAACACGTCCCACTCTCTGTGAAAAGAAGGGTGATATGCGTGTCAGAACGGAAAGAACTACAAGAAGATACCCACAACAGATGATTTGGTGTGTATCTACACATTTTGTTCACCAAATTGGGGATGAGTATTCTGTACATAAAGAAAAATATATTCCACAAACAAAGCACTAATGTTGCTTCATTGACGCTCAGGTAAGTCTAATCCTTTATTAGTTTATTTATTCATCAAGTGATGAACTTTCGTTCAGTATGTACATCACCGTTTCTTCTAATAACACTCAGTTTTTTGGAAGTGACTGACACTAATTGTTGAAGTTCAAGTTTCTTTCTTATTGGTAAACTACATTCAGTACTCAACAGTCTGTGGTCTCTGTTGTTGTATTATTCTCTTCATAATGCAGCACACATTTTCAATTGGAGACAGGTCTGGCTGCATGCAGGCTAGTACCTGAACTCTTTTACTACACTGTTGTAACATGTGCAGAATGAATCTTGGCATTGTCTTGATGAAATAAGCAGGGATGTCTCTTAAAAAGATGTTGCCTTGATGGCAGCATTATGTTGTTTTCTCATACTATAACCCAGTGGTTCTCAAGCTTTTTTCGTTGCGCCCCCTTAATTCTTTAAAGAAATCTCGCACCTCAATGTTGTTGCAACAGCTGTTTTTTTTTCACACTTTGACGAAAGTGTCAAAACACATAAATAAAAACTTGATTATTATTGGCTGAGCTGTGTTTGATGCCATTGTAATATACTTTGTAACCACACAGTAAAACAAGACACCAGCAAAGTTGCAGTGGAAAAAATCCTCACAGTTTGAGCGTCAAATACTCACGAGGACAGCGAGGATCCGCCAAGAGAGACTGAGACAAAGACATCTATCATGTAGCTTATCACATCATACGAAGTATAAAACATTCAAATAGACATGTTAAGTAGTAAACAACGTACAAATCTTAGTTGATTATAGGCTAACAGAGCCGGTTTGGGTGCTGAGAGACGGAGACGCACAGAATCGTAAATTAACACAATGTTTGATTTGTGATCGTGCTTATTCCACTCATTCGAGTATCATATTGTACAAGGCTTAAATCGTTTAAATATACATACAATAATATACAATATCATATTGTAGAACATATAGTGATTTCTGAGAGATGGCTCATTAAATTTTTACTGTCATTCATTCAGTTCACTCATCATTGCATAGTGATTTTAGATAAGGTATTTGGCTTCAGGAACACCCCTAATCTACTCCAGTAAAAAAGTTGTATTAAATTATTGTTTGTATAATTTGCTTATTTGAAGTTACTGTGGATGAAATGAAACTGCTAGCGCATGATCAAACAAAGGTCAATACCTGCAGCATTGCAGAGATCAGTGTTACAGCATCTTGTAGTCATTTTCACTCCTAAAACCTCTATAGTCCCTGGCTCACAGACAGGGGCACACCCTTTAGTTGTGGCGGAACCTGTAGAAAAGACAAACATGTCCATATAATTATAAGATGATAAAACAATTCCAAGATCAGCAGTTAACAAATGGAAACTTTCTCTCTAGTGGTGTCACTTATAAGGCAGATTTCCACATTATACTGGACTTACCAACCGTAGTGCTGAAACATGTATTAAGTCCATCTGGACATGTCACATTTACTCCACAGGAATCCGTCGGAGATATGCAGGAGTAACACTTGAGAGAATAACCTTACAGACAGAGAGAGAGAGTTAGCGCTCTACAGTTTGATTAGCAAATAATACATTTCAATACTTGCTCTTTACTGTACCTCCAGTGAGAGAAATGAAAAGAAGAACGACGGAGACCTGCAGATTCATCTTGTGTCAGGAGCTGAATGACTGTGCTGAAGTAATGCTTCAGTTTATTTTATATCTGTTCAGAAAGGGGTGGGTTTAGGACTCATTGTGACGTCCCCAAGGCACTATAGTCACTAAGGTAATCTGAAACTTAAGCAGGATGGGCATGGGCGTAGCCACAGCCACGGGTGTGCCGGTAATAATTATAATAATAATATATTTTATTTATAAAGCACTTTTCATAAAATAATCTCAAAGTGCTACAGAAACCACAATACAGTAAAACAAACAATCAGTAACAAATAAAATACATAAAAGGAAGGAGAAATTACAGTTTTTCTCGATTGTTTACACAGATTTCCTGCAAGTATGCCTCACACTCTCAGAACTCTACACACAAATCTAAAAACACACACACAATCGGCAAAACCCCTCAATTCTAGTGCAAAATGAAACTTTACATTCAAAACAGTGTTATATATTCTTTGAATGTAAAGTTTACATTTATAAGAACTAGTTGAACACTGATGTGCTCAATGTAAAACACTACGATCAGTGTAAAACACTTCTTCTCATTCATTCATCATAATGAATTGGGCCTTTTTTGTTCAAGGTTACACTTACTACAGATATTACATACATAAGTGTGTTGTAAAATATTTGAGAATATTGTTTTTATACCCAGAACACACAAATACACGGTAACAAATATATTTTACAGTTTTTCTCAATTGTTTACACACAAATTCTGGTACTTGAGACACAATGACCACAACATGTAACTCATTCACCAACCCCCTGAACCAATTCTGATGAACTACAAGCACAATTCCTGCTTTACACTCAAATTGCAGCTCTAAAACACACTTTTTTCAAAACACCACACACAATTCTCTGCTTTTGGCACAGTTTTCATGCAGAAAATCTCTCGTTTTCACGAGGAACACACTGACATTCAAATATTCACTCTGACTCGTCACATGGACAAACACACGTCTCACAGTTTTACAATTAGCAATCAGAGCTTTAGCATAAAATACCAAAACCAAAGAGAAGATGCAGCATATTAATTTTTATTTTTACTGTAACAGCATACACATTTTTTTCTGTTGTTTTGTATGTAGACCACTGTATGTGCAACTTTGTGTTGGTGGGGTGTATGATATGTACGATCTATCTCCCATTGTTTTTGTGGGAAAAATAAAAGATATTTGTTACTGTGTATTTGTGTGTTCTGGGTATAAAAACTGGCAGACAAGAATGGCTTGACCTAAAATTATCAAAACTGAAAATACTGTGGAAGCAAAGAAACCTACATCTTGGATGCCATTGAGGTAGGCTAAAACATAGCAAAAATTAATTTCAAAGTGAACTATCCCTTTAAAAAAGCCTGCCTGAACAAAACCGTTTTTGTCTCCCATGGTACATAGTCTTGAGCGTGGCTGATGGAGGAGGTTTGTGCTTTTGGGACCGGAGGTTACAGGTGGAAGAATGAGGTATAAGTATTAGAGTTGAGCCGAATACTCGGCTGAAACGAGTATCCGGTACGGATAAAGCACTTTTGTCAAGTACGAATATTATACGAGTAATACAATTCAATATCTGTGCTCGGATAAAAAAGAAAAAAAAAAAGTTATGTTGAGATTAAGGCTGAGCGATATATCAATATAAAGAATATATATATTTTTAAATGTGATATGTAATTAGACCATATTGCATATCGATATGGGCTAGTTCAGGTTTGCGCTGTGATCCTTGCTCCAAGCAAGCTGCTGAGTGCTGAACCAGATCTCTCTGCACTGCTTCCCGCGCCCCAGCCACTCCTTTTCCACTTTGCGTGCTTGATTAAAGCATGTTATGTTATGAAATAAAGTCTTTCACCTCAGCAAAACGGACTTTCTGTCCTGTCAGCCGTTATACTGTAACGTTAGTCGTAGCGCACACTCAATTGCACGCGCAAATGCGGCGGCGCGCGCTGGATCGCCTCACTGTATATAAAGTGCAAAAGAAACTATACGAGCATGCAACACTGTTACGTTGTAAATAACACGAAATAGAAGCAATGCAGTTATGATTTTCTTCTATTCACCAGGAGCAGTTTCCATGTTTCATAAACAGTTCTTGTCAGTATTGTGTATTCACTATTCACCATGGTAACTGTCGTTTCTATATTAACCACTTAATGCCCCTATTTTTCTTTGTGTTATTTTTTATATTTTTTTAAATGACTGTAATGGCTCATACCAACGTTGTATTAACAAAATAAATAAACCAATTAATAAATCACAATTACAATTCCAAGGGAATAATCTGCAATTAAGATTAAGACATGTCATATTTGGCTTTGACTGAACATTTGCTCTCACTTTGCAGAAAAAATATTGGGATATATTTTGTATATCGAAATCAGCCTAAATATATATCGGGATATGACTTTTGGTCCATATCACCCAGCCGTAGTTGAGATGAAAACTCTTGTTCATTACATTTTACTTCATAATTGCAGCCACATGTGTTGTATTCATTATTGCAAAACTTGTTCTGTAGTTCGTTTGTTATCGTGATCAAAACCATTGATCTGAAGCTCAATGCTGATGCTGTCATGTAAATAGTTTTATTTCTTATCAGCAATAAATATAGCAATTTCAGATCAACCCATATCAATTGCATGCTTAAAATAAAATACCGGTTAAAGCCCCGCCCATTTCAAGACTACCCGACCCACTTCCGGGTTTAGGCCCCGCCCAGTCCGAGTACAGATACAGATACAGATAATTCATATGGTTAACAGATACAGATACAGATACAGATAATGCTGTACTCGCTCATCCCTAATAAGTATAATAGAGGATAGAGAGCAGAAGGAGCTGAAAAGATCATGAATCTCTGCAATAAATGATGGGTGAGATTTGGGTGGCCAGTAGATCAGTACTGCATTTATCATGAAGTGATGTTTTGATTTAAAAGCCAGATATTCAAACCAGGACACATCAGGAAGGGACAGAGTAGAAAGTCTGAGAGCGTCGCAGTGAATAACCAGGCCACCACCTCTACCAGTGCAGCGAGCCCTGTGCAGACAACTCTATCTAGGGGGACACGCTTCATTTAATAATCTCAGGTTGATACCAGGTCTCAGTAAGGCACATCAGGTCAATATCTTTCTCAAGAATATGATCATGTAACAGCTACATTTTTTTTTTGACAGAGACTGTACATAGACTTTTTCAACTGGCTTAATTTGGGAGAAAAAAAAGATGGGATTTTGCGTGAATATTAGAGGCAAATAATCAGGGATGCAAACAGCGCGCTTTTCGGCGCCTCACGCTTTTTTCACGTCAGTTTGGGTGGCTTGTGTGAATCGTGCAGATCCGAAGAGATTTTTTGGGGGGTGGGGGGTGTCTGATTATAATTTCACCAACAATAATTCTGGATTGCCTCCACCAAACAAGTAAATCGAAATAAGTAAATCAGAACACTGCGGGCCAAAACAGCAAAATGCGTGCAAGCGTGAACCACTAGTGTTTCTTCTCCTGGTCTGATTGGAGTTAAGCTCGTCAAGGGGCGGCGCGAGGATGGCATTGTGCGCGCTCACTGTTCAGAAACCCGCCCGCGAATGGATGGCATTCTGAGCATGTAGTGTTTTTTGACTAGGGCTGCATTTACACTGCAGGTCTTGATGCCCAAATCCGATTTTCTGACTATATCCGATTTTTTTGACGACCTGCTTACATCATCTTTTAAATATGACCCATAACTGATTTTTGCATTTACACTATACACTGCTGAAACTACCAAATGCAGACGTTCTGACCCGGGAAATTAAGCAAAACAGCAATTCAATGGATGCACATGCAAATAAAATTATCCAGTGTTTTCTTTCCACAATATTTCAATAAGTCATCAAAACATTGGTCTCGTACGGCAGAGAAAAAAAGAGGAGAGGCACTGTAGTGAGCACTTAAAACGATGCCTCATTTATCTCGTGAAATGTCTTCAAAAACGGATTTATTTCTGTAACAATCCTGCACTCATCACCCAGAACACTCAAAAGACATGAAACCTCCGCATTGCTCCACTGTGTGTATCCTTTCTTCCATCGCGCCTATAATTGCGCACTTTTTAATGACGTACGTCTCGCATTCACTGGGGAATATCCGATTTTTCTGCTTACATGGCACACGTGAATGCACGTATCCGATTCATATCCGATTTATTACCACATATGAGTGAGGCCTGAATCTGATCTGAGAAAATCGGAATCCATGCGCTTTTTTCCTGCTTACACGTTCACAGGTCATATCCGATCTGTGCCACATGAGAGGAAAAAATTGGATTTGGGTCACTTGAACCATGCAGTGTAAACGAGGCCTAGATAAATGCCGTAGGGCCGTTCACATTTTGTGTCTTTTGCGCTCTCAAGTTCGCTATTTCAAATGTAGGCGCGCGGAAAGCTCGGACATAATTGAAGCGATTTTTTTCCAGGTGCAGCGAGATAAAAACTTCAACTTTTCAGAATGCCGCAAGCGCATCGCATTTCATGTGACAAGAACCAACCACCATTGAAAGCTCAGTAAACATGAAGGATGGGGGTGCGCCCAAACGCCACCGGTGTTTTTCTCTTCTCCATAAATAAATCTCGTAGCAGACCTACAGAAAGCGTTTTTCGATGGTGAAAATCTATTAGCTACTAAAACTTCTTTGTCGTTGAGTTATGTAGAGTGCAGTGCATGGATGCTTAGCAACGACAGACGCCACGGGAAAACCGGACTGAATTTTACTATTAATAATAAAAGATAAGCTAATGTGCAATAATGTAAATGTCAAGTCATTTTTTTTTTTGACTTATTTTTTTATAAAAATGATTTAAAAGCTGAATATAGGAGGTTTGTCTTTTTATAAAACCTTTTTTTTTTTTGGTGTTAAAAATGATTTAAAGGCTGAAACATATTTACTATATGTGCCTAAGGGTGGGCTGGGATGGTGGCAATGTAAGTTTCTAGATATTTTTTGCGGGGCGAGGACTTCGATTACCTCTCTCTTTTTTGACCATACATGTGTTTGCATCCCTGAATAATAGACCCATAAACCCAAGACAATGTATTATTCTTTTCTTTTTTTATTAGTATTTAAAGATATTTAATTTACAACTAATGTAATAATTTATATCTTGATGCATTTTATTTATAATAATTGTTTTAGCCTTTGGGTATGGCAAGGTGGCTTATAAGCACTACAAATATCCAGTTAAAAAAAAATACAGATCCAAGTATTCAAGATAAAAAAGAGATTCGGAACTTCAAATTCAGTTTTCTAAAATTTAAAACAAGGAATGGATGTCAGAGTATTTTGGACAGTCACAGACTCCTGAGTGAGGAATCAAATTGACCGGCTCATTGTGGAGAACTGTGGTACATCTACGGTGTTCACCCCAGGGGCAAAAAAAAAAAAAAAAAAAACGGGTGAAAATCCCATAGACTTAACATTGGGATGAACATTGAGTTGAGAACATATGTAGAGGCTGGCAGGCGCTGTAAAAACATGCTCAGTCATGTGGTAAACATGTTTAATCATGCTAGGTTTGTGGTAAGGTAAACCATATTAGAAACATGGTAAATCATGTCAAACCATGCTAGAACATTTTAAAACTTTTTCAAACTTTCTGTAGCCAAATGAAAGTTTGCCAACAAACTGTTTTATCTAGATTTAGTTTGTTATTTTGTCTAGGAACTGTTCAGTTATTGAACGAGTCCAGGTATTAGTGAAGATTTTATTATTCTTTTCTTAGATGATCGGCGTTCATTTGAAATGCATACACATAGATGTTAAAAGACACATAATATGCAGTTATTTTGTTTTCCTTTGTGTTTTTTACTTATGTTTCCATTTTCTCTTTATTTTGTTGTCTGTCGTTTTTTTTTTCTTTGGTCTGTCTTCCTTTTTCCTCACTATGTGACCGCTGGTGGAGTGTCGGTGTGGAACAGTGGAGGCACTGACTGAACTTATTGTTAAATGTTGTATTTTTAAATTCGTTTTCTTTATTACTTTTCATAATAATTTGTATAATGTATTTATGTGTGCTGAGGAGAGACATGGGATGAGAGATATTTTGCATTTTGTGCATAATTCTTTTATATTTTGCATAAAAGTATGCTTTCACTGCAAAATATGTTCACAGATGCAAAGGTTTTCCAATGATTAAATGCACATCGACAGTTGTCTATTCTTTACAGGGAAAAGGAACATTTCCACTGATGCAAATTTATCACAAATGAATACACTGAAGGACAGTTTTCTCAATATGGGAAATGGTTTTTGCCATGTGTAAGCATTCCTCAATTCAATATTGATGCCCAATTCTGATTTGTTGCCTATATTCGATATTTTGCGGCAGTCCGTTTACACAGTCTTTCAGTTTTGACCCATACATGTGTTTATACTTGACATACTATCTAAAAACATTGTGCATGCTGAAAGGGGGTTCTTAAAGATGAATGAACGCAAAATATGCTTGATGCTAGCTTAGCGATATAGCTTATGCGAAGTTCGCCAAACATCACCATGATTTTGAGGTGGAGGAGGATGAAAAGGGCCATCATCATTGCATCATTACATCAATACGCACATGCTTCAGTTATTGTGTGCAAGAGAGAGAGAGTTCTTAAGACTGGTGGGAGCATATTGTGACGGGCTTTAATGAGGAGTAGTAGGCCAGAAATTTTAGGATGAGCAAACCAACCTTTGATATGTTGTGTCAGAATTTGTCCAAATTCCTCTCCAACGACTACACAACTTTTCGTTGGGCCATCCGTCCCTTTGAAAGATGCACGTCGAGATTGCTCTCGTCATTAAACCGTGGAGATGTAGCCTAAAATCCGATCTGTCTGTTTAAATGACAGTCACATTGGCACATTTCTGATTTATGCCTCATTTATTTCTACATATACAGTTTTTCTCAATCGATTTGGTACATTTCTCCAAACTCAGGTAACTGCTCTCAAAACAGTTAGCACAGCAAACTAAACACACTCTTATGTTGGCGAAACAGCTAAGTATTCGCTGCACAATGAAACACAGCATTTTATTCTAGTAATGCATTTATTAAAAATCAATATTAACATCAAAACTAAAAGTGTGTTCTCTGTTGATTTGATAACAAATTCAGCTGAAGATACACAAAGAAATAAATGGAAATACATGTTTTTCATTAAGTTCTTTAATGATGAGTCCATGTGTATTACAATGAGTTGTCACCCCACAAAATAAATAAATAAATAAAATAAATTATGCAAATAAATACATAGGTTTAAAAAAATGCATTCATTGAATCAATTTATTTATCATGCCTCTCAATTACATCTGGCCAGAGAATTTCATCAACATCACAGCAAATGTTTTGTTTTTTTTTTCCTGCGAGTCATGCATCGCAGGAAAAAATGCCTTGAATGCAGTAGCCATCCTAAACACGTTTGTGCCCCAATATCTCCACAGGCCTCTTCCATCACTTGAAGAAGAGTTAGTTGTATTCTTGTTGGTAAGATTTCCTCAATTTGATTCACACCACACCATTTGCTCCTGATCACCCTGCGGAAAGAGGATTTCATTGAGGAGATTTAAAAAATGTAGGAGCCTCGCTGTGTTGAATGGTCAAAAGAGATGCTCTCTTTTGACCATTCAACACAGCAAGGCTCCTACATTTTTAAAAAAGTTGTTTTACACCAGTTGTAGAAATTGTGGCACAGAGAGTGATGTTGCCTCCTCGTTGTCCAGGGACATTGACTGTAGCAAGATGGCCGATCACATTTCTCCCTCTTCTCCTCTTTCTACATCCTCAGTCCTTCTTTCTCTTTCTCCGACATCCTCAGCTTTTCTTTCTCCGACATCCTCAGCTCTTCTTTTTCTTTCTCATACATCCTCAGCTCTTCTTTCTCCGACATCCTCAGCTCTTCTTTTTCTTTCTCATACATCCTCAGCTCTTCTTTCTCCTACATCCTCAGCTCTTCTTTTTCTTTCTCATACATCCTCAGCTTCTTTTTCTTTCTCCTACATCCTCAGCTTTTCTTTCTCCTACATCATCAGCTTTTATTTCTCCTACATCCTCAGCTCTTCTTTCTCCGACATCCTCAGCTCTTCTTTTTCTTTCTCATACATCCTCAGCTCTTCTTTCTCCTACATCCTCAGCTCTTCTTTTTCTTTCTCCTACATCCTCAGCTCTTCTTTCTCTGACATCCTCAGCTCTTCTTTCTCATACATCCTCAGCTCTTCTTTCTCCGACATCCTCAGCTCTTCTTTCTCCGACATCCTCAGCTCTTCTTTCTCCGACATCCTCAGCTCTTCTTTTTCTTTCTCATACATCCTCAGCTTTTCTTTCTCCTACATCCTCAGCTCTTCTTTCTCCGACATCCTCAGCTCTTCTTTCTCCGACATCCTCAGCTCTTCTTTCTCCTACATCCTCAGCTCTTCTTTCTCCGACATCCTCAGCTCTTCTTTCTCCGACATCCTCAGCTCTTCTTTTTCTTTCTCATACATCCTCAGCTCTTCTTTCTCCGACATCCTCAGCTCTTCTTTCTCCGACATCCTCAGCTCTTCTTTTTCTTTCTCATACATCCTCAGCTCTTCTTTCTCCGACATCCTCAGCTCTTCTTTCTCCGACATCCTCAGCTCTTCTTTTTCTTTCTCCTACATCCTCAGCTCTTCTTTCTCCGACATCCTCGGCTCTTCTTTCTCCGACATCCTCAGCTCTTCTTTCTCCGACATCCTCAGCTCTTCTTTTTCTTTCTCATACATCCTCAGCTCTTCTTTCTCCTACATCCTCAGCTCTTCTTTCTCCGACATCCTCAGCTCTTCTTTCTCCGACATCCTCAGCTCTTCTTTTTCTTTCTCATACATCCTCAGCTCTTCTTTCTCCTACATCCTCAGCTCCTTCTCCATCTCCTCTTCCTCTTCTTTTCCCTCTACCTTGTCCACCACCTCTCGCTCTTACACCTCTTCCTTTTCCACTGCTCATTCCCTTCTTTTTATTGTATTTTCTCCTCATTCATGTTTGTTCTTCTTCTCTTCCCCTTTTGTAGTTGTTATAATTAAGACAGCTGTGTGAACAATTGGGAAATTGGCTTTTTCTGTGTTGAGGGGATTATTAACTCGTCAGATATCAATTCGGGGTTAGTTGAGGACATAAGGTGTGCAACTGACTATTTTACAATTCATAGAGTTTTGTTTGTTGAGTTTTGAAAATGGTACAAAAATGTTTGTGATCTTTGTGAAGACCAATGAAAAAGTTGCAAAAGTTTTTCCTAAAATATTAAAGATTCGGTTGGGTGTATGAACTGCTGTGATAACATTAGGGAATTTTGTGCACAGTGTTTTGAGAAAATTATGCTTTTGATTTGTAATTTGTATGAAATGAAGGAGAATTTACTATCTGTTTAGGACCATTACGAAGTGTACAGATCACTGTGTTAAATGTTTTGAGAGCAGTGACCTGAGTTTGGAGAAATGTACCAAATCGATTGAGAAAAACTGTAAATGAAACTGATCTTGAAATACCCAAATGCAAGCTTTTTTCAAATCATCCTGTTTACACAGTCATAGAACACATCCGATCTGTGTCACAAATGAGCAAAAAAATCGGAATTGGGTGACATTTCACTGACAGTGTAAACAAGGCCCGAGTTTTTCTCTCATTCAAAGTCAGTTAGATGCTGCTATTTGTGCTGGTGTCATGATAACAAGCTATTTATAGTAAAACACTGTGTCTCAGTTGGAAATTATAGACAGAGAGATGTTAGAAGAAATTATACAGATCAATAGGTAGTAAAATATTTCAAGAAATAATATACCTTACCTTTTTTCAATTGCTTACACACTAAAATTAAAACTTTCCCACTATTAGCAAACCTTACACTCAAGGAGCAAAACACCGGCCTAGATTTGCACAATTGTAAGCACATTGTCAGCTTCACCCTTTTTGCAAAACATTACACACAGTGATTTGTAAAAATCTACACACATTTTCACACCTTAGACACAGATAAGGATTGTGAGGTTACTTCCATTTCAAAGCCCCAGTTTGCCATTGACCACACTAATGAATAAGGGTGTAACGATTCACTCGTTTTCTCGATGCATCGATTATAAATCCTGACGATGCATCGATCCTGAAACATGTATTTTGAATCGTGAATCGTTTATTTACGTGAATAATCGATTTAAAAGGCTAAGAATCTAATTTATCGCAATTTTATAGCGATTCAGTGGTTTAAAATATATAAACACAACCTTAAAGTGTTCCTGGTACAAGCTGCCTCACGCATTGGCCGTCATAAAACATCCGCATTTGATTGGTTTCACGCGCTCACACACCCCTGATTTATCGCGCTGAAGCCCGATCGGTCAAATGCCTGAAAGATGAGTTTATCTTTCTACCTGTTGAGCTACTCGTGTCGTGATCAGCTAGTACTACCGCAAATTACTTAAAATCTCCCGGAATCTAGAGCAAGCGTGCATACGAGACAGAGGTTGTGCTCCAAACCGCATATTGCGCGTGCACATATGGCTGCACGCACTCGGCAGAGAGGGAAAGCGAGCGAGAGACCACCTTGCGTGTGTACGGAGAGTCTTTCCATGTAATAAATGAATGAAAGCGTTTTATTTCATAGTGCTCACGCAATATGGCATGAAAGCTTCATCAATGGCTTGAGCGGTTTGCCTCAAAACTATTGCTTTCATGGACTGCTCAAAAATCTGTAGACATGAGAGCTATGGGACCGAGCGCGAGCAAAATCCAGTGAAAAGATTTTAACGAGTGCACTGAGAGGACGCAAAATGAAACTAATGAAAACGTCTCCATTAATTTGTGCATCTAGTCATTTAATGCAATACTTTAAAAGCCTTTTTCAAAATATTGGCTACTTAGGTAGGTTTCTACAAATGCTAATTTGTATGCCATTGAATTTTTTTATAATAATATATTCATTAAAATTAAACATGAACTAACATTAACAATGGACAAAATCCCCACTATCTGACCCCCAAAGGCCGCTGTGTTGGCTAATTCAAACCCAGACAAGACCCATATTGGGTGAAGCATTGAAATAATACTATAATGCATATAAAAAATCAAGAATCGAATCGAATTAATCGAATTGCATCGAATTTGGATGTGAATCGCATCGAATTGAATCGTTCTGAATTTGCACAAATCGTTCTTGAATCGAATCGAAAACCTATGAATCGTGAATCGAATCATTTCGCTGTCTACTCAAAGATTCACAGCCCTACTAATGAATGAATTGGATATTCACATCCACCAGGTGTGGAAGCACAGATGTGCTAATTTGAAAACACAGCACTCAGGTGTGCTATAAAAGGCAGCAGGCGAGTCTTCAACAAAAATAGAAGGATCTAGAAGAAGAAGAAGTGTGAGAATAAGAGGGGGAGCTCAAAGAGGACATGAAGGAGGTAGAGGAGGAGGAGAAGGGGGTAGAAGATGAAGAACAAGAGAAAGAGGAAAAGAAGGAGATAGAGAAAGAGGCCTAGGTAGAGGAAGAGGTAGAGAATGACTTGAAGAGTTGATAAAACCTGAACAAAGAAGACGAGGACCAAATTTGACTCAAGAAATTCGTGCAACACTCTGGTTGATACTGTAACTGAATAGTTACAATATTCTTGTTGCTTTTACATTAGTTTTTCTTCAGAGTCAAGTATGTACTTCATGCAGTAATTGTAATTTGTTTACAGATATTATTTGTTTCATTGATTTCATTTTTGGTTAATTGCTGTAACTGATTATGGTAAGAAATACTGTAAGTATTGAAATAAATACTTCTGTCTGCAGCATCAGTGTTGTGCAGTGCTTGGTAAGTTTATATATTTTTTTTATATATTTTTTTCATTTTCATCTTTTTTCCAATTATCCCTTACATAACAATGTCTGGCCAAAAATCTAACACATGATATTTCCTAAAAATAGCTTTTATACAAATGTGTTTTTTATTTATCACAGCAGTGTGAAACTGGCTGCAATAGTGTCTGATCATTGAGGATTGTGTTGGTTAAATGAAAACTGATAGCATTTTAACATATATGTGTATATCTTTTGACTGAAGCGTGTATGTTTTGACAGAAGTGTGTCATTGGGCAAACAATCTAGGAATTATGCCAATTTAGTGTGGTGTTTGGATAATTGTGATTATATTTTGAAAAAAAGAACCCGGTTTTTAAAATTGCGTGTAAACAATTGAAAAAAACTGTAAATGACAGAAGTGACCATTTTGATTGGATTGATTGGCTCTGATTATTGATGTAACAGAATGAACGCTTGTAATAACTATATTCACTGAGTATAAACTCAGCATTGCAATGTTTGATGTCTAATGGATTTTAGGGATTCAATAGTGCTGTCATTAATTTGTCTCCATGTTTCGACACTAATAGGCATTTCAAATGGCACGTTTCTTGAATGGACTTTCCTAAACTACTTTTGTGGAAACCATAACAAAGCTTTTTAATTTATATTAGAAACATGATGTATAAAAAATTTTGATTCAGCATTGCGGCAAAAACTTAAATCCGTGATGGCAGTGTGATATTTTATTAATATGTTTCTACCATAGTTTACTTCTGCAGATCATTAGACATGGCATTGGATCATTTCAAGACATGGTTTCTTGAGATAAAATACTTTGGCTTTTGCCAATTCAATAGAGGGCTTGATAACAAGGGAAAAATTAATTCACCATTCAAACTAAATATAACTTTAGAAATGCTCTTAGAATAACATATTGATAAAACCGAGAGTGAGAAATAAAGAGTGAAACAGGGGAGTATACACTACTAAGTATTACAAAACACAACCTCACAAACAATAAACACCTGCTTAATGATTTACAATCCCAAGGGATAGGACCCCTTAACATCAATGTTTATTTTACTTAGTTATTTTGTCTAGGAATTGACGGAGTTCAGTTATTGAACGAGTCCAGGTATTAGTGAAGAAGTTATTATTTAGTTCTTTTATTAGATGATTGGGGTTTATTTTAAATGCATACATATAAAAGACATAATGTGCAGGGACATAACATGGGTTGTGGTTGTAATTGTTTTCCTTTGTGTTTTTTACTTAGGTTTCCATTTTCTCTTTATTTTGTTGTCTATCGTATGTTTATTTCTTTGGTCTTTGGTTTTCCTTTTCCTCACTATAGGTGACCACTGGTGGAGTGTCGGTGTGGAACAGTGGAGGGACTGACTAAACTTATTGTTAAATGTCATATTTTTGAATTAGTTTTCTTATTAGTTTTCATAATAATTTGTATAATGTATTTATGCGTGCTGAGGAAAGACATGGGATGAGCTACATTTTGCATTAAAGTATGAATGCAATGCAAAATATGTTCACTAATGCAAAGATCTTCCAATGGTTTTTGTACATCGACAGTTGTCTATTCTTTACAGGGAAAAGGAACATTTCGACGGATGCAAATTTATCACAAATGAATACACTGAAGGACAGTTTTCTCAAAATGGGAAGTGGATCGTGGCATGTGTAAGCATGAGGAATTGATTCCATTTTAAACAAAAGCAACATGTCTTGCTAAGGAGGTTGCAAGTCCCTCAGTTATTATAAGCTCAATCCTTATAGTGTAGCACCCCAGAGAAACACATACAGCTGGCACGAGGGGGTGAGAGGAAAGAAATGGGGAACAGAGAAATCTGGAATGAAGACCACCTCACCTGTAACCTTTCTCTTCTAGGCCAGTTTCGCTGACACATATAAAAGAATAAATAAGAGATCTCTTGGCGAAATAACTGGTGTAGCTTCTGTGATTTAACATAACGGGGTATCGCTTCAAATCTACAAAATGGGGCTGTTTACACATGGCCACTTCATGCGTTTTCTCAGATTCTGATTTATCAAAACGATTCCATTTACACCTGGTTACATAAATGTGTTTTTGCGAAACCAATATGAATCCGATCTTCAGTTCCCGCTGCAGATTTAATGCAGTGCACGTCACCGAAAGCAACAGATATGAGCTGCATTTTATTGATCATCGGCTAATTTCAAAATCAAAGACAGCAATAAGAGAGAGCGGCAACAGAACTGGTAAGATCATTTAGTTTCTTTACTTTTAATGAAGATGATTGTGTATTAAGCGTCTGTGACTTACTTTCACTTTGATTTGCGATAGTTTGCACGTTGGCTTGATGAGCTGCGAAAATGCGTGTTGCAATAGCCTCGTCATATCTGACTATAACATAATATGAAAGCAACAGATATTGCTGCATTTTAGATGAAGATATTGTGTGTTAAGCGTCTGCGACTTTCACTTTGATTTGCAATAGTTTGCAGCGTGTTGGCTTGATGAATACACACTCAGCTGCCCCACCCAGACAGCAAACTGACATTGAATCAACGTGGAAACGACGTCTCTCGTGACATTGAAACAACGTTGATTTTGCTCATCGAATTTACGTTGAACCAACGTCAGACGCGGCATTCTTCAAAGCTAAATGAAAATCGAAAATTGGTTTGCTTTCATAACGTTGAAACAACGCGTTGATTTCAAGTTGATTTTCCGTTAGTTTTGAAAGAATGACGCGTCTGACGTTGGTTCAACGTTAATTCGATGAGCAAAACAATGTCAGATCAACGTTGTTTCGATGTCAAATTTCCACGTTGATTCAGTGTCAGTTTGCTATCTGGGGCTCATCTGAGGTGATGCATGTTGCAGTAACATCGTCATATCTGACTATCACGTGACACAGCCTATAACACGCTCTCACTCGTTTATTTTTTAGCATTTTTTGGGAGGAGTAAAATTTACAAATGTGGTTTCAACAACCAGATGCATTTACACTTGTCCAGTTTCGTCTGGAATGCGGCCCAGACCTCCTCCTGAAGTGGTTTGAGCGTTCGGATTCAAATCCGTCTCAAATGCGTTTCAGAGGGCATTCAAACCTTGTCGTTTCACGATCGGATAGCTATGCCCATTACAGATAATGCATGAAGTGGCCAGGATACAGCCCCAATGTTACAGTTATCTGGACTCTCTCTTTCATGGACTTTCGTTAATCACATGTGTTCCTTTGTTGGATTTTCCCACCACTTATCAGTTGCCATAGACACTCATCAGATCAACACACCTGTTCGTCATCTTCTCATTATCACTGTGTATTTAAGGGGCTGTTTACACGACACCGTTTTTTGCATTTTGGCTGCCTGAAAATGCAAACTTTTGAAAACTCGTTTCTTGAAAATCCTCTTATTAATGATCCAGCAAACACATGTTTGGGACAAGTTGGGACAATCAGAACAAGTTGGGACATTTTGTAACATGCAATAAAATCAACAATCTGCTATTTGTTCATTCTATTTAACCTTTTATTGACTGACAAAAGTACAAAGAAACGTTTTCCATTGTTTTCACTGACCAATTTATTGGTCAATCTGAATTTTTTTTTTTAATTGTAAATATGAACACATTTTTTGTAAATATTAACAAATTTAGTAAATATGAACAAATTTTAATTTTGATGGCTGCAACACACCCCCAAAAAATTGGGACAGAGACCAAATAAAAGTGAAAAGATTATCCAAATTAGATTATCCGACTATTTTGAAACAGTCCAAAATGAGCAGGTGAATTGGTAATAAGTTGAGGGTATCATGTTTGGTAGTAAAAGTACTTCTCTGTCTTTTTATGCCAAAATGGGTCAAGATGGGACTTTGTGCCAACTATCCTGAGAGAATTGTCAAAAAAAAAAAAATCACATTTCTCACTGTGAGATTGTAAAGCCTTTCATCATCTTCCATTCATAACATTGTCACAAGATTCAGGGAATCCAGAGAAATCTCAGTCTGTGTTGGTACCATCATGCTACTCTGTGAAATACAGCCACATGTGCTCAGGAGTAATTTGGAAAACCATTTTCACTGAACACAGTCTGACGCTGCATCAAGAAATGCCACTCGTATCTCTGTTACTCAAGGAAAAAGCTTTACATCAGTTCTAACGTGGAGATGCCGGCGAGTTCTCTGGGCCTGAGCTCATCTTAGATGGTCTAGAAAAAAGTGGAAATGTCTGCTGTGCTCAGGTGAGGCCATGTTTCATCTTGTTTTGGGGAGAAAATGGAATCGAGTTCTCACTCCCAAAGACGAAAGGGACCAACCAGACTTTCACCAGCTACAGGTGCAAAAGCAAGCATCTGTCCTGGTGTTGAGGTGCATCATTGCAAACGGTATGGGTAACTTGCATTATTGTAAAGGGACCATTGACATGGAGGAATATATTTGGACTGTAGAAACATAATCTGCCATCAAGATGACACCTTTCAGCAAGACAATTCCAGGCCTCATTCTGCACGTGCCACAACTGAGTGGTTTCTAGACACTGCACCACATAGGGATGTGCCTACCTGTTTACTCAACGCATTCTCACCCCAAGGCGTCACATTTGACCATGCTTCAATATTTGACGTTTTAGGCGCCCTTTAGCGTCACTTACATGACGCGATCCTACGGCGTCATCTAACTGACGCTAAACGAAAGCGTCAGTTAGAGGACGCGGTTAGGTTTAGGTGTGGGGTGGGGGTAGGGTACACGCGATCCTAGGGCGTCATCTAACTGACGCTAAAGGGCGCCTAAAGTGTCAGATATCGAAGCATGTCCAAATGCTTCCCAAGGCGTCAGTTAAGTGACGCCTTGGGGGTGAGAATGGGCTGGTTTACTGCAGTCCAGATCTGTCTCTTATGGAATATGCATGACCCATCATGAAAAGGAGAATCGGGCAATGATGACCACAGACTTTTGAGCGGCTGTCTTATAGCAGTCAAGATTGGGCAAAAATTTCAGTAGTAAAACTCCAACAATTGGTATCCTCAACTCCCAAATGATTAAAAAGTGCAAGTAAAGGGAAAAGTGAACAGTGGTAAACTCTGTCCCAACTTTTTTGGGGTGTGTTGCAGCCATCAAAATAAAAAAAATAAAAATCATATTTACAAAATATGTTGGTCAGTGAAAACATTGGACAACTTTTCTCATCAAAATGAACAAATCTTTTCAAAGGGCTTTAAACGACACTAGACGATGAATGAGGGTCTTATCTAGGACCCTTTGAGTCATGACTCGAAAAAAGATTTGTTCATTTTGATGAACGAGTTCGAACAGAAGAGTGACGAATCCTCATCACAGTACAGAGCAAGACGACCATTTTGTGCTTATAAAACTCAAACTTTGTTATTTATTTTTTAAATGACCGATCGTTTCACTAGATAAGACCCTTATTCATCGTCTGGAATAGTTTAAAGCCCTTTGAAGCTGCACTGAAACTCTTATTAGTACCTTGAACTGTCTGGTTCCCATTGAAGTCCATTATATGGAGAAAGTCCTGGAATGTTTTCATCAAAAACCTTAATTTCTTTTCGACTTTAACTCTGTTAGTCAGGACAAAGGACAATCCATGGCTTAAAGTGAGGGAAATCAGAGATGTTGATTACCGACAGTTCTGGTTGCGGTGCCTCCGTGTCTCCATTTCCCACTCCCACGTCTGTCTGGCTAGGTGACTTTATAAGGTGTTTTGCTCATGTCAAAAATACCTGAACCACACACACACACACACACACTGGTTCTATAAAAAGAAACGTATCTATAATTTAAATGAAATGATAATAAATGAAATATATAATTCAGTGAATAATAACAAATGGTACAAACTATTTATTTAAACAGTGGTGGAGGTGGGGCAGCATGAGGGGAGGATGGATCATCTTCCAATGGCGGTTGTCCTCTTTTCCTACTGTTTAAGTCAGCCTGTTTGCCAACCTTGATGAGGGCATCTGCAACTTGAACACGGAAGTCAATAAATGGTATATACTTCTTCTCCTGCTTCTGGGTGAGATGATGGCGATAGAGGAGCCAACCATTGACCAGTGATAGGTCAATCAGGTAGTACAAGATGCGCAGATATCAACGACGTGGGTGGATGTCAATGCGATAGAGAGCTGCAAACATGTCTGCTATGTCTACTCCTCCCATGTTGTGGTTGTACACCTTGACAATGTAGGGGCTTTTCAACTTCCACATATTCCTTCTTCTCTTTCGACCACCTTCTGCATCTCTCAATGGGTTCACTTGTCTTTTCGTATTTCACTTCATACGCACCACGCCCGGCCTTTGAGAGTTCCTCGTCACTTTTGAGGGTACATCCACGGAGACGGTTTCGATTGATGGTAGCAACTGTTAGAATTCCCATTTTCTTCAGTTCCACAATGAGTTCAGGGGAAGTGAACCAGTTGTCGAAGAAGCACTTGTAGTTTAGTCCTTTTGGAACTTCTGATACGAGACGAAGCACAACTTTACCGGCAACACCAAGTCCATGCTCATGGGTCACGGTCCCTTTTCCAGTGTATACTTCAAAGTCATAGACTAGTCCAGTTCTTGATATACCGTTTCATTCCAATCTTTCCTTTGAAGGGGATCATCTGCTCATCAATGGAGTGGTTTTCTTCTGGTTCACCTTCAAACAGTTGGCACGGTCTTTCTCAAGAACTGGACACACCTTGAATAATGGATCGTATCCAGGCTCACCCTTTTGCATCACATTGATATTGTTGTTCATGTGGATGTATGTACGCAGATTATCAAATCACTTACGTCCCATGACTGTCGCAATTGGGTCTGGCTGTGTGGTCATCAAGATAAATAATAATAATAATAATTCGTTACATTTATATAGCGCTTTTCTGGACACTCAAAGCGCTTCACATAGAAGGGGGGGATCTCCTCAACCACCACCAATGTGCAGCATCCACCTGGATGATGCGACGGCAGCCATAGTGCGCCAGAACGCTCACCACACACCAGATTATAGGTGGAGAGGAGACAGTGATGAAGCCAATTGGTGTATATGGGGATGATTAGGAGGCCATGATGGACAGAGGCCACTGGGCAAATTTGGCCAGGATGCCGGGGTTACACCCCTGCTCTTACGAAAGACATCCTGGGATTTTTTATGACCACAGAGAGTCAGGACCTCGGTTTAACGTCTCATCCGAATGACGGTGCTCTTTTTGACAGCATAGTGTCCCCATCACTTTGCTGGGGCATTAGGACCCACACAGACCACAGGGTGAGCACCCCCTGCTGGCCACACTAACACCTCTACCAGCAGCAACCTGGCTTTCTCAGAAGGTCTCCCATCCAGGTACTAACCAGGCTCAGCCCTGCTTAGCTTTAATGGGCAACCAGTCTTGGGCTACAGGGTGATATGGCTGCTGGTGCAAACCCAAGATGTGTAAACCAATGAGTTGCTCTATTTCAGAGGGGTTGTTTTCAGTCCTGAGCCATTCTTCATAACTGCATACAAGTTAGATTGGTGAGAAATATGTTCAAACACAGATTTGTCCATGAACTGATCAAAATACCACTTTGGACTTGGTATTTTGACTGGGGGAGGTGAGAATGCAGGTCCTCGGAGTGAAGAGTCTATGTCAGCTGCTGGGAGTTTCCTCTTCCTCCAAGAAAACTCTTTGGTGACTGGAGCTGGGCCTGGCTGAGGTTCATTGTCATCTGGGACCTCAGTGTCACTGTCTGCAGGTATGTTATGAATTTCAACATCAAGGTGGTTGAGATAAGCTTTTGGTATTGCTGCCAGTGACTTATCATCATCAAAGCTGAAGTCAGACTTGTTTGCTTCTGGAGATTCCTCAAAATCTGGATCAGCAGTTTTATCGTCTGGAATGGATTCTGTGTCAGATAAAGCACCATCAGGAAGGCAAATGTACTTAATGACTTAAGTAAATCTTTCGTCTGCCTGCCAGAACACACTGCAAATCCTGCATAGAGAGTATTCTGTAAGGTAGTTTGCCAAAAAATGCTTTGACACAATGATCTGTACTAAAAAAAGTGCTATAGAATTTAGGCTACATCAGTTTTCCTCACTGCACAGTCAAATGAACCTGGTATTGTGCCATTGCTTTTGATCAAATCTGCCTCTGATTGTTTGTAACTTTAATCCAAATTATTAAATTTTCCATGTGATATGCCCTCAGTGACACCCCAAAGTAATATGTAAAGACTGGTGATAGGAAAATAACCCTAGTATAAACTGTTGCTCAAAATATAGGCAAACTAGTAGATAAAGCATGTGGCACCTACAGTATCTGGCCACACGTTGCAAATCTGCTATGTTGAAAGAGAGCTGCACCAGGGGAAAAATCCAGAAGAGATCAAATCTACTAATTGGCATTTACTGTGTCTATATACTTATGATTCTTCTTATGCAGTTTTAGTTTCAAATTAATGGAGGTTGACACAGTGATACTTACACAAATTGATGCCAAGAAAATCAGTTTCAGGGAACCCATGGAAGCAGACATGTAGGAAGTGAGACTACACTGCCATCTGGTGAGCAAGTGGGAAACTGTTTGTTGTTAAAGGGATACTTCACCCAAAAATGAAAATTCTGTCAGTATTTACTCACCCTAATGTTGTTCCAAACCTCTATGTGTTTATTTGTTCTGCTGAACAGAAAGGAAGATATTTGGAAGAATGTTTTAATCAAACAGATCTCAATCCCCATTGACTAGTATGTATTTTTTCCTACTATGGTAGTCAATGGGGATTGAGACCTGTTTGATTAAAACATTCTTCCAAATATCTTCCTTTCTGTTCAGCAGAACAAATAAACACATAGAGGTTTGGAACAACATGAGGGTGAGTAAATACTGACAGAATTTTCATTTTTGGGTGAACCATCCCTTTAATGGACAACCAAGTCCTGCAGTGGTACTTCTGAGTAAAAAAAAAATCATAAAATATGTATCTGGAGTAATAAGGTAGTTAGTTTTTAACTGTTGCAAATCAGCAATGCCTGCCTTGAGAGGGTTAAAAAAAAATAAAGACTCTTTAAATAAAATCTTTAAAGTATTATTCAAATCGTATCTTCTGTAAGACTGGATAAACTGAAGGAACGGGAAGAGAGGGCAACTCTCTGAGAAAACAAAGGAAATTAACATTTGAATTTCTCTCTTGTACTATCATGCTGAGATCACCTGTGAATAATTATCATATGGTATTACACGTTTCATATCATTTGAAATGTGCGACTGGTGCAAAGGTCTCATTCTAAAAGACGTATTTAAGAGTTTAGAGAAGGGTGTGTCTTCCAGGCAAATGCTCTCCTGCTCTCTCAGAAGGTGTTACGGTATTTGATTTCAAATTCCCATTGTTAGCAAATGGTTCCATGTAAATCAACTCCTGCCCCCAGTAAGTCTGGGACAGTTCTTCATGTAAATTCCCACTGTGAACTAAGAGGCTGGCACGATTCTGTAGCCCAGACTGTGATGCGAAGTGTCAGAAAAATACTTTGCATTATGTATTTTCAAATGGTATTCCACCTTCTCTCTCTTTATTCCAGAGCATGTTTGTATTTATTATCTTTGAACTGATTATGGAATTGCCATGATACATTTACCTGACATCATAAATTGTAAACATTTTATTTTATTCTAATCGACATTCACATTCTCACTTACACTTAAAGGGACAATGTGTAATTTTTTTTAGGTATTTTATTATCTAAAATAAATATTTTTATTCATAAATATGTCCTCAATGGTGTACAAATGCCTCTGCCAATTATTGGACTTATCCTGGTAAACAAAGAATTTATTATCTTTATATACATGGGATGGGTAAGTCCACGGAGGCTTCCACAGTTATCCCAACCTGCAAGAATTCATTTCCGGGAGGTATATTTCGGTAACAGGATTAATGGGGTGGGAGGGAGGGCTAACTTTCGCGTTCGCGAGGCACACTCGCAAAGTCTCTTCCTCTGTACAGTGCACGCGCAGCGCGCTATGTATGTTGTGCGGGCAGTATATCTCGCTCTAGATTCCGGGAGATTTGAACTAATTTGCGGGCATCAGGGAGACGCTTTCAATATGCGGGAGACTCCCGGAACTTCCGGGAGACTTGGGATGTCTGCTTCCATGTAGTTCCACCATCTTGAAAAACTATAATAGCAGAGAGGGACAAAAGTGCTAGGCCAACGCGTTTTCACAACGCATTTTAATTTAGAGTCAGTATCACGTAACTGAAAGCAGCACAAGCAGAGGAGAGAGGCGCTTCATGGCCCCGGGAAGTTTAAAAGACTTCTGTATGGTAGAAATGATTTTGCATAAATTTTACCTAAAGTATTATTTTTACTAAGCAGCATTGGTTCATAAAAACTGTACTTTAGATCTTAGATCTTATTCATACAAAAATATTTCAAACAGTATTTTTGTCCATGCGGCATGCAACATGTTGTCAAAGTTTTGTCACACAGTTTGTTTTTTGTTTTTCTTGTTTTGTTTTGTTTTTGTCACTATCAGTAATGTATTTATTATCCACTATCAATCGCAGCATACAAAAAAAATGTCATAAAATCAGAATCATTCTTTCGTTTCAGTGATTTCCTAGTTTTTTTGTATTTTTTTTCATTGACTTTCTAATCAGGTTGGGCAAGTCAAATTATCTCTGTCTTCTCCCTTCAAAAAACATAAATACACTCACTCATGTAAGCTCACCTAAAGGATTATTAGGAACACCTGTTCAATTTCTCATTAATGCAATTATCTAATCAACCAATCAGTGTTGTAGTCGAGACCACCTCACTCGAGTCCGAGTCGGGTCCGAGACCAGAGACGGTCGAGTCCGAGTCGAGACCGAGACCAGTGAGGGTTGATTACCTAATTTACTTTTATTTACTTAGAGAAATCCTTTTTTTTTTTTTTTTTACTGAATTTACTTAGAGTTTAAAAAATATGATCAGTTTAGGGTAAAAAAGGCCACATAGTAGGTGGTGTTAAAAGTAATTTTATTACAATTTGTCATGCGCAGTTGCGCACTAGAAAATCACCAATCACTGGGCGTGTCAATCAATTTAAAGAAACATTTTATTAACATACATTAATAATCATTAAAAATATTTTGAATTGAACTCGAGTGGACTCGGGAATAAGTCCGAGTCCTAAAAAAAAAATGTTCGAGTTCGAGTCAATTCCGAGTCCAAATGCACACGAGTCCATGACAAGACCAAGACCATTAAAATATGGTCTCGAGACCGAGTCTCGAGTACTACAACACTGCAACCAATCACATGGCAGTTGGTTCAATGCATTTCGGGGTGTGGTCCTGGTCAAGACAATCTCCTGAACTCCAAACTGAATGTCAGAATGGGAAAGAAAGGTGATTTAAGCAATTTTGAGCGTGGCATGGTTGTTGGTGCCAGACGAGCCGGTCTGAGTATTTCATAATCTGCTCAGTTACTGGGATTTTCACGCACAACCATTTCTAGGGTTTACAAAGAATGGTGTGAAAAGGGAAGAACATCCAGTATGTGGCAGTCCTGTGGGCAAAAATGCCTTGTTGATGCTAGAGGTCAGAGGAGAATGGGCCGACTGATTCAAGCTGATAGAAGAGCAACTTTGACTGAAATAACCACTCGTTACAAGCGAGGTATGCAGCAAAGCATTTGTGAAGCCACAACACACACAACCTTGAGGCGGATGGGCTACAACAGCAGAAGACCCCACCGGGTACCACTCATCTCCACTACAAATAGGAAAAAGAGGCTACAATTTGCAAGAGCTCACCAAAATTGGACAGTTGAAGACTGGAAAAATGTTGCCTGGTCTGATGAGTCTCGATTTCTGTTGAGACATTCAGATGGTAGAGTCAGAATTTGGCGTAAACAGAATGAGAACATGGATCCATCATGCCTTGTTACCACTGTGCAGGCTGGTGGTGGTGGTGTAATGGTGTGGGGGATGTTTTCTTGGCACACTTTAGGCTCCTTAGTGCCAATTGGGCATCGTTTAAATGCCACAGCCTACCTGAGTATTGTTTCTGACCATGTCCATCCCTTTATGGCCACCATGTCCCCATCCTCTGATGGCTACTTCCAGCAGGATAATGCACCATGTCACAAAGCTTCAATCATCTCAAATTGGTTTCTTGAACATGACAATGAGTTCACTGTACTAAAATGGCCCCCACAGTCACCAGATCTCAACCCAATAGAGCATCTTTGGGATGTGGTGGAACGGGAGCTTCATGCCCTGGATGTGCATCCCACAAATCTCCATCAACTGCAAGATGCTATCCTATCAATATGAGCCAACATTTCTAAAGAATGCTTTCAGCACCTTGTTGAATCAATGCCACGTAGAATTAAGGCAGTTCTGAAGGCGAAAGGGGGTCAAACACATTATTAGTATGGTGTTCCTAATAATCCTTTAGGTTAGTGTATAAATATAATATAATTCCGGTGGTCCGGGAGGACCTGACTTTGGTGGTCTCAAGTCCTGTGGTCCGCGAGGATCCGACTTCAGTTGTTCCAGAGCTGTCCACTCTTCCTGTCACGGCCCCAGTGGTGGCCGAAAACGCTGCTGCACTGCCGCACTCTAGTAAATGGATGAGGAGGAAGGCTTTGTCCATCCCACAAGGCCTGGAAGCCATGCCCAACAGGAGGCCGACCGGTCTTTTGATGTTGAGTGGCAGCCATTTGGTCATGGCCTGCGTCCATCGCTCATCCGATCTGCCGGCTATGTGTCCAGCACAGCGCTTCTTGGCCTGTTCGGCCTGGTTAAAGGATTCCTTGAACTTGCTCGTCTTCCTCAGTAGCTTGTTGCTGATGTGGTTCGTCCTCTTGACGCCGACTATCAGCCACTAAAGGGTGCGTTCGGTCACTGCCAGCTTCTGCCTGTCAGCCGCGGTCAGCGAACAGGTCTCTGAGCGGCGTAGAGTATGGCCGGTAGGACGGTGCTGTTGAACAGGTGGGTGCCATGGGGGGGGGGGGGGGGGGGGTGTCGGCCGTGTTGGTGAACACCTCTGCTATGGATACCCTTGGGCAGCCATGTATATATATATATATATATATATATATATGAAGTGCATTGCATGCTTGTGTTTGTGCATGTGTTTACAACAATTAAATTCGATTAACAGATTGTATTTCAATCAGAGGTAGAGGTAGCTGGCTATCTTGTTTGGCTAATATAATGTTAACCTAAACCTTACCTTCAACATAGGTGATTTAAACCTCTATTCAGTTGCTTCAGCACATGAGTTTCAACATCCTTCCTTGGCCCTCATCTAAGCTTGTAAATCACAGTAGCAGCAGGTCTAACACAGGGCTTGTGTTCTTGCAGTCTTTGTGCTCTACTTATATACTACCACCGATGACGTAAGCTAATTGAAACAAACATTTTAAAGAAAATCCAGTCACTCACTGAGATAGATGTTTAATAAACATAAGTAGATATTTTATTACAGACGTTCATCACACTTTTTAAAAGGGCAAAGGACATTCTATAATAATTTTTTATTTATGCAAAGAAAATAATGTGGTAGTTTTAATAGTTATTTTGTAATGTTAAAAAAGTGCAGATTTTCAGTTCCTTAACCCAAAGAACATCAGAGCAACAAACAAGCTTTATTCATATTGTGTCTCATATTATCTTTGCTGTAGAATCTGAAGTTCAGCTGGACTCACTGAAACAGGAAGTAGAAGAGCAGAGGAGACACCAGCAAGAGGAAGCTTCCCTTATACACTCCATCTAAACAAGACAGGTAGGACATTATTTATAACACTCCACTGATAATATAAATAATTATAATAGTTATGAAAACTGCATGTTTATTGTCGATTATTGTCAAAATTTGACAATTAAAAAAAAAACAATTCAAAAAAACTAATTCATAAGCTTCTCCTTATAGCTACATTTATAGCTTTACACGCACAAGTATACCTCCCGTCATGGCAATCTGTCGTGCTGGTCGTGTTTGACCATTTGTGTGACGGTGTAGTTACAATAACTAGGGGGCGTGGCTTTTGTGAACGTCAATAAACAAACGCCATCGTACACCTGCAGGTGATAGGTGCGCAGGAATAAAAAGACCAAATAGGTAGGTCAACAAATCTACCAATAAGGATCTCCCGCACACAATAAGTTCTTGCAAGTAATATATATATATATATATATATATATATATATATATACATATTCATGCCTGATGAAGGTCATGAGACAGAAAAGTTGCTAATATATATATATATATTTTTGGTAACACTTTATTTTACGACCTGCAAAAAACTGTGTAAGTACACTGAAATTACGGTGTACGTTTCTGTAATTATAGTGTACTTCTGTGTAGGTATTAGGGAACAATATGTTAAGTTTGGGGTAATTGACTCTGTGCACGAGAAAAATGCTAACTTCCGGCTTGAGGGCGGATGTTGGGTACTTCGGTTCCGGTTGCCGTTGTTTACATCAGTGGACCGGCTATCTAAAGCTTAGCTATCTAAATATATTTGTCTAAAACTATGTTCGTTTGTTCATTGTCAAGTCAATCAACACAGTTTTCACACATATTTGGGTGGAGCCAGGCGCTGCTGCATTGTGAAAAGTAAACGATATTTAAATCTGCTTTTTGTCACCGCACCCAAGCACAGAATGGAGCGTTGCGTATCCATGACAACTAGAAGGAAGTTTTTAGGTTACTAATTATTTATTATATTATACCCTTTAACCAGGAGAAGCCCCTGGGGTTAGAACCTATTTTGCAAGGGAGACCTGTTTAGAAATATGTGTGAAAACAGCCTAACTTGATAACGAACGAACCAACGTCGGATACCTTTACTCCCTGTATGATATGTATAGTGGTTGTCAACACTGATCTACACAACATATGAAGAGTTCAGATGCAAAAGCCTCTAAATGCCATTTGAAATTTTCTTCTTTAATCATGATTTTTATCAAACTTGTATATTTAAGTTCAGTAATTTCACTTAAATAACAATTAATAGGTAATTATCATTGCCATTTAAGTGAAATCACTGAACTTAAATATACAAGTTTGATAAAAATCATCATTAAAGAAGAAAATTTCAAATGGCATTTAGAGGCTTTTGCATCTGAACTCTTCATATAGCCTCCGAACATCATAAACAAAACAATGGCCAACACAAACTGTTCTGGAAAATGCACTTTCTAACGCATGATTTCGACTTTTATAATGAATAGAGAGATAACATAACAGTTACCAAATAGCATAGCTTGAGCACGTAGCATGGCAACATTAGTGTCCGAGTGATTCCACGTGTATGTACCGTATGTACACGCTGTCAAATGTCCGAGCGAAACAAAACAAAATGTAGATATCTGGGGAGCGATATTTCTTCCTAGGATGGTAGGAGTGACGGGTAGGTTTAGGGACGGGGTTGAGGTAGGTCATATGCAATATATATATATATATATATATACAGTAATAACGTTAAGTCAACGGCATTCATAAACACGCTGAAAAGAGATTACGCGTGTTGATAGCATGCCAAAAATACGTGATAAGTGTCATACATACGCAATTTCATGAGATCAGTCTGAGCATGGATGTTGTTGTGACTTAACGTTCCCTTCAAAATTATGCAAATACTGAGAGATGTAATATTTAAACCCATTCTCTCTTGCTCTGGGGAGCTGGAGAAAAATCATTAGCCAGTCGATGTACATAATCGACTGTTACATTCGGCAAATGTTCAAGACATCTGGAGAAATATACATCGTCCATCAGGCTACCGGAAACTAGACACCCCCTATCGGTTTCGCAGCCGGAAGTAGCATATGCTAACGTGCACATAGTCCAT